>JZKD02S0715407.1:0-15100 GCA_000966675.3 Picea glauca | reverse complement strand
AATATTCCATGGCTATTTACAGAGAAAGAAAGTAATGTTGTAAAATACATCATTCAAAAAATTAAATTTCCCATTGGTTTTACTTCAAACATTAAGAATATATTAAAGAAGAAAGATGAATTTGGTGGGGTAAAAACTCATGATTGGCATACCTTTATTAAGGTATTTTGCTAAATTCTCGTATTGTTCTTTTTTTTAGAAAATGGGTATTGTCTTGAATTTTGGAAAAACTAATGACTCCTTTTGTGTTTTAATGTAATCATCATCATCATCATCATAATCATCATCATGTTCTACCTCTATATCTCCTAGAAAGTTTTGATAACAACATAAAACAAGTTATAAATGATCTCAGCAAGTACATGAGGTAAGTCACAATTTGCAATCAAAAGGTTAGTTGCAGAACATGAATACATGTGATTTACTTGCATTCTACATATAACTATTATTTTTTTGAATCTTGTTATTTATTTTCATTATGTGTAGGTGGTTTTCATCTAAACAAATCCATAACGAAGGTATAAGGTATTGGAAAAGATAAATTCCTCAGCTACTATGTGAATTGCAAAAGTATATTCCTCTGACCCTTTTCAATGCATAGAAACACTACCTCATACACCAAGTTGAGAGATTGAAATATGTGGAAATGTACACACAAGGTTGATGTGGATGGTGGAAAGGCACTTGAAGATATTGAAATATTTTATTAGAAAAAGATCAGGTCTTGAGGGCTCTATGGTTTAGGGTTGTATGGTATATCAATCCTTGGTGTATATTAGTGAGTATGTCACTGAAGTAGTAGCATATATCAATGTGTCGTTCATTTGGGTTGTTGATTCCATCAAAAAGTATGAAGGGGGGGTTATGTTGGGGAGAGGTAGCATGAGGAAAGTGAAAGGTGATCAGACAATAGAGAGCTAAAATAGTTTTTATTACCTTCTATCAATACGGTCCTTGTTTAATTTTTAGTGAAAGGCCAATCACCTCAAATTTTCAAGTGGTACATCTTAGAGTATAGGTTTCCCCAATAATAAGGAAATTTGTTGAGGACATGCAACAACTCTTAAGAGACGAGGTTTAACATTGGAGTAAGTCAAAGATCAACTAAGTCCATAACTATTAGATTCACAATAATGAGAATTTCACCCAAGAAATTGTATAACTATGGGTGCACATATTAAATATTTATATCATAGGCATTGAATAATGTGTAATCATTGTGTTGGATGCACATTGTAGTGGTAAAATTTGGCAAGGGGGTGGGAAATTAGTTATGTGTCACAAATCTGCTTATTTTCCTTTTTCACAGTTCCAACACTACAATCGAGATGTAGAAGCCTAAAATTTTGATTGTGCTATCATTTTCCATGCTACATTGTTAGATTGATCTTCCTAGGGGAACAGAACAAAACAAGGCGAGTCCATTGGAATATATCGAAAGATGAACAATTTTTCATGCATAGAAGACCAATATTCACAATGGATCATATTCCTTCTATGTCTCTTCTTATTCCTAAATTTCTATAACTATGTAAATTAGAGAATATGAATATATGGAAAAAAATTGTGTTGTATTCCTCTATCTATATAATAAATACCTCATCTTGATATTGTAAAAGGGTTGGTAATTGGTTGATTTATTGGTGTTTGTATCCAACATCATGTTCATGTTTTATTGTACATTATAATTCAATTGATGAAAGTTGGAGTTGATTTATTACCCAATATTGTCGCACTAATGTGATGTGATGAATTAATTTGTTTTCTACGTTAGCTAGTTAATTTATTCATTCCATGAAGGGTGTCATGTATGTTAAGATGAACTTGTAGCAGTTTGTGTTATGGTTGTGATAACTCCACTAGTGCAATTCCATTTGGATAGAGTTCTCAATAGAACTTTAAATTCTAGTGGTAAAACTATTTGATATGCTCTTGCCTTTTGTAGATTTATGTGTGGGCCAGTAAAGTGAAAATAAAGCTCACCCATTTGGTAGAAATCCCAGGATTAAATCACATGTGTGTTCTCATTATATAAAGAAGACTAAGTGAATTGTTGTTGATCATTTTCCTAATTAATGAGATTACCTACCAAATATTGGGGTGCCTATGGTTCCATGAGGGGATGTATCATTGTTGTAAAGGAGGAGGATTTTTTTGTGCAACTGAAAGCATGTACAATTTTGATCCTTTCTAGGTTAGACTTATCAATGTGATGTGCACTCTAATAAAAACATCCCATTGGGAGCGGGCCATGTGGAGCATGTCCTAAATAGGGAATATTTTACCCATGATGACCTTATGTTTTACATTTCAATCTTTATAACACACTAGAAGGTTATTAGGGATATGATCATGGTCTCATGATAAACCCCAATGGATTAGGCCATGGAAGTTTTCATCCTTTATTTCCATCATCACAAGTCACTCTAAAAAAAATGAAATATTTATTTTCTATCCTATCCCATTTAATTAGGTTATGGGTTTTTGAGTTCGAATATGTGTTAAACAATATATTTAGTGGTCGTTTTGGATCCCTAAACTCCAAAACGCAAAGACGTTACACACGTAACCACTAAATCATATAATTTTTAGCTCCTACACTAGCCAATACCTAGAACATTCAGTCATGTTATCACACTATGAACCCTAAAAATTAATCCATATCATATGTAACTTCCATATAATTGTTAAACCCTTGAATACTATCACCTCTTACTTGGAAGAGAAATTCAATTGTCTATTATTTATGGTCACTTTGAGTGGAATTTTACATGTGTATCTTATTTAGTTAAGATGCCCTAGTCACTTACTTAGTATTTTCTCAAGTGACCTAGTTAATTGCTCAATATGAAAATAAGCAAAACCTTTATTTGTTCTATTATAGGGTATTTATTGGAATTTTGAACAAGGGAATTTCCAATGATAAGCATACTTAAAAAATAGAATTTACTCTATATTATTATTGCATTGATTGCAATTAAAATTAAATAGGTATATGTTAGATCTATCTTCAAAGAATGAGGATAACTTGAGGAATAGGGTAAAGTGAGACATGAACTAGATGTAACAACATGAGATCAACTAGGCATCAAAAGGTCAAATGAAAATCCCGTAGACGCACAAAAAAATTTCATGATAAAGGAAGGACATGTTGTTATGAAAATGAGACAAAAGATAACCTTAAGGTCACCTCAAGGTACAAACATCTACTAAAATGGTGGAAATTGAAATAACTTCTAGAGATGGACACTAATTTTTGTCTCAATGAGAGAATATATTGAATTTCTCCATCAACTATACATGGTCTATGAATATTTTCCATGGATATCAATTAGGTCAAATCTATCAAATTAATTGAATTGATGGAGTATGTTGAAGCATGTTACAGTTATGGAGTTTGGATCATACTAGATCAATATATGTGAAGTATGTGGAGATAGGTACTTTCTGCAAACTATATACAACTAAAATATCCAATCAAAATAAAAGAGAAACTATATATAATAATGGAAAGCCAAAATATTTCGAAAATATTTTATGGGTTATAAACAATACACAACTTGAGACAACAAGAAATCCACCCATTACAAATTTGATGTATGCAAAGGAAATTGGGTAGTGGTATCTACCATAAAAATAGTAGCAATAAGGGAGGACTTGTTCATAAATTATGATTTGAATCTAATAGAATTAGACTCTACAATCATTGGGGTACTTATGTTTTATTCTTGACATATCTAATAAATAAATGTTTATATTTAATTATCTCAAGCAATGTTATTTTCCCATCTTTCTTATTTGAATGTAATTAGCATTGTTTTGAATATTTTGGTATGATGATTATGGGAAGAGATCCATGCAGCCTATAGAGGAACCTGTAAAATTTTAGATTTCTTCAATTTCTTACAGCTATTTAATTTTTATAGTTTATTTTTATCAATGTTATAATCAAATTTACAAGTTATTTGTTGGTAGGATTCCACCCATGATCCCAATTTAAGTTATTATCATGACTTGTTTGAATCCCTAAATCCATGAACCATTATTCAAAGGCTATCAAAATTACCAACAAAGAATTGCTTGCATTATTTTACTATAACTCAGAGGATGTTGTGCATAGGCACAAATTTTTGACTGATAGGCTCGGATGATATTGAGTATGAATTAACTTTAAAATTGTTTAATTTATCGTATTCAATATTTTTCAATTTGATTTAATCTTATATCTAAACAAACAAACAAAAAGTTGTTTTTAGTGTGGGATTATTTGAGAGTTCTTGATATCACACCTCATGAGTTCGGTGCTAGCATTATCCTCATGAAACATATGCCATCCCCTATTTCACTCACCATGAGTCACATATGTGAAATTTGTAGGCTCTAATACCATGTGAAATTGTAGTGAAACCTGCACAAAGAATCTAGCTAGCAACAATGAACACAAAATTTGCAAAGTTGAGAGAAGAAAAGAAGAATTGGAGAGACAGAATGAAATAAATATATTCCACACTCAAGGAGTGAATAATTTACAATATATATAGACTACATGAGTAACTAATGTGTCATAGTTGTGATCTAGAGAGATATGGACACTCGCTGACAAAAACTGAAGTGAACAACCACCTAGTCCTATTTAATCATCCATGCAGTCATCAGTTAACTGAATCACATGAGTGGAGTGGAGAGAAACTCATGCATACACATGTGTATCACTATCCTAGCCTCATGGATATGATATTATTAATCCTGGTGATAAAATCGAGGTTTCCATGCATGACTCTACTCCACTAGTCTAATTGAAGTGTAATTGAGTCAAGGGCATCTAGTTTAATTGAAGTGTGATTGAGACAATACTGAAGAGGATATAGTGCCCTATTTTAGTGGAAAATATTCTTGTCTACGATAATATTATCATCTATGGATGGTTCCCTCAACATTAGACTAGTAAACATAGAAAATAGTGGGTGTGAGTGTGAAATATCTCCAACACCCCCCTTGAACACTACGAGGGTATAAATGAAGTATAGGTCCCGGCAAGAAGCTATGTTAGGTACCCATTTTACAATGAATATAATGAATGAACATTTAAAAAAAGTGCAAAGTGGGAAAACCTCATTGGAACCCCCCCCCTCAAAGTACAATGTTGAAAAAGAAGAAGGACAGTCGCTAGGAAAATGTATCCTTCACTCCATGGAGAACTCACAATTGTGAAAGTTTATGCTCAGTGAATATTTTTTTGAATATGTAGATGTATGTATGGATCTGATGAAGTATATGCACCAGTGAGATGTTTTTATATATCCACTTTCTCTTATTGGAAGGAAGAATATCCCAATCCCCTTCATTCATGGAAGTTTTCCAATATGGATTCCCTTCAGCCATTGCATAGGCCTGAGGGTTAGATGCCATAATTATCTAGAAATGTATGTGCATTATTGGTTCTATGGTTGTGAGCATATGTGGATCTCCATCAAATTGGGATCTTGTCCTGCTAGGATCGATAGGATCATCCATATGATAATCAAATATCGATAGGATGGACTGTTCCCATTTGGGTCTTTGATCTAGATCATCATCTGCATTCTCAATATATTCTGAATATGATTTGAAAATAGGATCTAAAATATTATATGAGTGGTAGGATGCATCATCTTTTAAATATCCTTTAGGAGGAAGCCGAGAAGCTTGTTCCTCCGGTGGATTTTCTACAATATTTGTCTTGACGTTCTCCATCATGCATTCTTCACACTCTTCCTTTATCTTGAATAGGACCTCCAATTTGGTCCATACTTAATCTAGAGTTAAGAGTGATTCAACATGGAATTGTCTTTCAAGAGAAACAGACAAGCAGGTAGGTTTGAATTTCATATCATGCGTGTTGAGAAAATGAGATTTCTCATTAGCGGAAGTGGGATCTATTTTTGTCGCCATAGTTATTTGATATAAGCCTCTGCTTCTAATAAGAGGTGGAATCTTTCGCTTCCAATCAAAGTAATTGTATGGTGTAAGAAATGTTGACTGCATAAATTCCATTATTTGCAGTTGCTTCAATTTTTTGTACCTACAAAAGATTTTTTGTGCATATTCTTCCTAGAATCTATGGACTCTGATACAATGTGAAATTTCTAGGCTCTGATACTATGTGAAATTTTAGTGAAACCTGCACAAAGAATCTAGCTAGCAACAATGAACAAAAAAATTGAAAAGTTGAGAGAAGAAGAGAAGGATTGGAGAGAAAGAATGAAAGAATTGTATTTCGCACTAATCCACACTCAAAGAGTGAATATTTTACAATATATATAGGATGCATGAGTAACTAATGTTCCATAGTAGTGATATAAATAAATATGGACTCTCACTAACAGAAAGCGGAGTGAACTGCCACCCAGTCCTAGTTAACTGTCCATGCAGACATTAGTTAACTAAATCACACCAGTAGAGTGGAGAGAAATCCATGCATGCACATGTGCAGTGCTCTCCTAGCCTCATGCATGTGATATGCACCCTCCTGGTGATAAAACTGAGGTTTTCATGCATGACTCTACTCCACTAGTCTAACTGAAGTGTAACTAAGTCAAGACCAAACTGAAGTGTGAATGAGACAAAATTGTAGAGGATATAGCACCCTATTTTAGTGGGGAATATTCTCATCTAAGAGAATAATCTCATCTATGGATGACTCCCTCAACGTTAGACTAGTAAACTTAGGAAAAAGTGGGTGTGAGTGTGAAATATTTCCAGCAACATACCCACTAGATTATATTCCTCTATATCTCATGCCCACACTCCCTCGTCCCCTCTCTCTATCAGTTCTTCACCTACCTCTATTGCTCCCACACCATCTAGTGGCTCACATGGTACCCCTTCCCATGGTACAATAGATCATGCATATGTTGGTAGAGCCATCCCTAGTGTCCCCATTCTTGGATCATTGCATTAATGCTTTCCTGGAGAGACACATGTCAGTAGCACGGGGACATATCCCACTAAGATTATGGTAAACAAAAACATAATTCCATTGAAGAAACCAAAACTATTGGGTAATTATTAACGTATTTATTTTCCATAATGTAATAGAACGGTGGTCCTTTTCACCTTTTTTATATACTAATGATAATCTATTTACAAGTTTGGAAAGAAATAATATGTTTTGTAAGTGCTTATATAAGAAGTCATTACATATTTTTGGGTCGACCATTCACACCAGATTTAACCAACAACCTTCTCATTTGAAGATGGATATTAGGGTTCCATGGTTGGTCTCATTGGTGATATTTTCATCCAAACTGAAATAATCTCTCTGACAAGTAAATATTTGAAAAGCATCAAAGATACATATATGGTTATATTGAAAAAAAATCCCAACTATCAGCAACATTTTGTAACTCCTTAGAGGGAGTGGAAGTCTCTCTTGGAGGATGCAAAAGAGAAAAGGATTATAAAAGGAGGAAATGCATCGCCACATGGAGGAAGGTATAACATAATAAATTCAATTAAATGTGTTTTTGTTTTAGTTCAACATAAAAGTTGAATTATCTCACCTTAAATTTTTTTGTTTTGCTTCAAGATACCTCTAAGGCCACTTAGGCAAGGCAACTACATAAGTGTGGCCAACACAATTTTTTTGAAAACACAGGTATTCCAACAGAGGATGAACACCTTCAGTAACCACTCACACAACCATATCAAAGATCAACACACCATTGTTTTGACGTGGTAAAACCCTTACGGGGAAACATCCATGGCCCCAGCCAACGCGACCACTTGGAGCAATTTATTAATGCAAAAGAAAAAGATTACAGTGATTTTACAAGAGATTTTCTCACAATCGATCATCGGAAAATGACTCTCCATTCTCTTTAAATAGAGATCATGGACCAATCAGGTGTTAATCCATGGATCATTGTAGCCGTTAAGATTGAGGAGAATATGAATCGTCAGATCACTCTATGTCGGAAACATATCGTGACCATCTTATTTCATAACTACAAATGCATATTAAAGAAACACACTTTTCCCTAACAACACATTAGACCAAGTAGATCTTAACTAACTCCTAAGTGTGTAAATATCCTAGCATACCCCCTTAAGAACAACTTGGGATAGGATTGAATGATTTACAGTAGTGACACAATAGGATAAGGAAGGAGGAATTATATCATATCCCCCATTAATGACAACTTCCTGAACTCCTAATATAGATCAAAGTTTGAAAAACTTCACTTATATAAGATACTTTGTGAAAATGTTTGCAACTTGATCTTTTGTAGGGAAAACGAACACTTCAATAACTTGATCATGAATGAGCTTTCTGATGAAGTGCATGTGTAGCTCGATGTGTTTGTTGTGTTGATGTTGAACTGGGTCTTTGGAGATCTTTATGGTACTCTGATTGTCGCACCAAAGGATAATCAGATGGTGTTGCTTGAATAAAAACTTTGAAAGGATCTGTTGAATCCATAAGGCTTCCTAACTTTCATTTATTGTTTCTCAGTACTTTGATTCTGGTGAAAAAAGTGCAATAGCATGGTGTTTCTTATAGGCCCAAGTGATAGGTCATGAACCAAGGCTGAAAACATAACCTGCAGTAGACTTCTGATCATCAAGGTTGTCAGCCCAATCTGAATCAGTGAAACCAACGAATAAAGGAGTCCCCTCTGAACTGTAATGGATCCCAAACTAAATTGTACCCTGGACATACCGATGTATCCTTTTAGCTTCTTTCCAATGGATTTCATGGGGTGTTTACACATACTGAGCAACAAGACCAACACCAAAGGAAAGATCACGATGGGTATGATTCAATTATAAGAGGCTACCAACTAACTAACGATACAAGGTGGCATCAAATTTGAGATAAATAAAGGTAGCAGCAAGCTTGACTCCATACTGAAAGGGAGAATGGGTTGGTTTACAATCTTTCATGTGAAAGCGACGAAGAATGTCACAAGCATACTTAGACTGGGAAAGAAAAATTCTTTCATTAGCTTGCAAAACTTGGAGGCCAAGGAAATAGTGCAAAAATCCTAAGTTTGTCATTTCAAATTTCTTCTTAAGGATGGTTTTCACATGGTTTAAAATTTTTGAGTCACTAACAGTAAGGATAATGACATCAACATCAAGGACAAGGATTATGAGATGGATTCCTTCTTTCTTGGTATAGACATTAAGATCATAATGGCATCTAGAAAATACAGTGTCAATAGGAAAGTTGTCCATTTTGGCATACCAAGCTCGTGGATCTTTCTTAAGACTATAAAGAGATTACTTAAGGTGACAAACAAGGCTAGAGTCATTCTCGATATAGCTAGGAGGTTTTTCCATGTAGATTTATTCTTGCAAATCCCCATGCAAGAAAGAGGATTTAACATCCATCTGATGGACTTCCCATTTACATGAGGCAACAAGGATAAGAACAAGACGGATGGAATTAATTTTGGCTACAGGGGAAAAGGTTTCATTATAGCCAATTCCTTCAACTGGGGAAAATCCTTTAGAAACTAACCAAGCCTTGTGTCTTTCAACACTTCCATCTGATGCATACTTAGCTATGTAGACCCATTTACATCTGACAAGTATTCTTCCTTTTGGAAGAAGTATAGGATCTCAAGTATCGTTTGTCATTAAAGAATGATACTCTTCATTCATTGTTGTATCCCAATCTGGATGAACTAAAGCTTCTGCAAATGTCTCTAGATCACGAGTCTCTGAAACTTGAGCCAAAATAGAAGAGGCTTGCTGGAACTGAGAACGCGTCTGACGTTGATCTGAAGGATCACTGAGAAGATCACCAGTTGCTTCTCGTGTTGAACAGACCCATGTACTAAGCAACGATGTTGGTGTTGGTTCAGATTCAATGGAATCATCTGAAGGAAGGTGAGTAGGCAGAGGTGGATTTTCATCCTCACTATCATCATATGAAGAAGAAACCAAAATAGGAACAAAAAAAGGCACAAACGTTGAAGATGGTTCGTAGGCCGAAGAAGGCACAATCGTTGAATTAGGATTGCAGGCTAAGATATTTTCATAAAATTTAACATCTCTTCTAATAATAATCTCATTACAACGTGGTTGAAGAAGTCTATAACCTTTGACATGTTCATAATAACCAAAAAATATACACTTCTCACTTTTAGGTTGCAATTATTTCCTTTTCTCGTCAAGAATGTGATCCCATGTTATATTGCCAAATACACAGAAGTGACTTACATCTAGTTTAATTTTACTCCAAGATTCTTTTAGTGTTATATTTTTAAGATCCTTTGTGGGAGTGTGATTTACTATTTAATTTTCACAGTTGATGGATTTTTCCCAATACTTTAGACTTAATCCCTTAGATTGGACCATACAATCAACAATTTATTTTAATGTGCGGTTCTTTCTCTCAACAACACCATTCTGTTGTGGTGTAAATGGAATATTATGTTGCATTTGGATGCTCTATGTAGTGCAGTAACTTGTAAAATCATTTTTCACATATTCGCCTCCATTATTTGTTCTTAACCTTTGAATTTGATGTTCAGATTGCTTTTCTACAAGGGCCTTATAGGCTAGAAACTAGTCAAAAACTTCACTCTTAAGTTTTAAGAAGTAAACCCAAGTACATATGGAAAAGCCATCAATGAAAGTTAAGAAATACTTGCACCTAGAAAAAAAAGGAGAAAAAAGTGGACCACAAAAGTCACTGTGAACAAGCTGCAAAGGGTCCAAGGCATGCCAAGAGGCATGTTTGTCAAAACTATCTTGATGATGTTTTTCGCGAACAAAACCGACACAAACACCATATTTGCGTGAAACAAGTGAAAGACCAGTCACCATATGTTGATTTCATAGTTTCTTCAATGAGCGATAGTTTAGATGACCAAACTACTCATGCCAAATTTTTCTCAAGTCATCGCCATGAGAAAAAAAACTGATGGAAAATATGATGACTCAAAGTTGTCAAACTTGTACAACCTGGTAATATCAACAACAATTCCAATTGCAAGAACATGCTCAGGATCTTTTAGATCCTTGATTACAACTTGGTGAGGTGAAAACTCTACGATTTTACCTTCAACTGAATGAGTGATTTTATATACTGATAGAATGTTACAAGAAAGACTTGGAACACATAATATATCATTGAAATGACCATTTTCTACTTGAACTGTTCCAGATCCTACAACACTAAGAGATCTATCATCACCAACATAAATTTTCTTGCTGTTACATTCATTTAGAGCAAAAAATATGTCTTTATCCTTATCCATATGATAATATTTTCCAGAATCAATAATCCACTCATCAGGAGAAGAAGTAGAAGTTGCATTGAAGGAGAAACCAAAAGCATAAAGTGCATGTCCATGAGAATAAGAAGAATTAGAATCAATATTGATGGTGCGCTTATTCATTGTTGCTTCTAAAGTTTCCATCTTCTTGAAACAATTGGACTCATCATGACCATCTTTATCACAAAAGTTACAATGTCTGTCAGTCTTCTTATTTTTATATTTTGCTCCTTTGTCACCATTAGGAGACGAAGTTGTTTGAGTGGGTTTGGGACCCTTATGTTGCGTGTTCTTGTGGTGAGGATGTTGCTTCTTTGAATTCTTGGGTTTATCGTTCTGTTGGGAGACTGAGGCTTTGTTGGATGTACCTGTAGTGTTGATAACTCTAAGTTGTACAAGCTTATCTTGCTCTCTAATCAAAGCATCACAAAAGGACTCAAGAGTGGGTTTTTTATAAGCTTTATCCAGAGCCTCTCTCATGGAATAAAAGGTAGATACAAACACAGAATATGCACTACCTAGATTAGAAAGAATAATATAGATGCAACGCTCTTCCTCTATCTTTATCTCACATTCTTGACATAAAATTCTGAGTGTTTTAAACTTAGATAAATAGTCTTCAATGCAAGAAAAATCATGTGTACTTAAAGTCAGTATTTTATTTTCTAACTGATGTGCTCAAATAATATTGTGTTTTCCAAACACAGATTCAATCTTTTCCCAAGCTTCATCGTGGTTATCAATTTCTTGAAGGTGGAACCTTAAATCAGGAGAGATGGACATTTTGATCAATCGACGTGCTTCATCACTCCTATTAGCCCATTTGATTTTCTTATCAGCATCAGTGGGTTCTTTTACATTTCCAAAGGTAATTTGGTACAAGATTTTACTTCTTAATAAATCCTCCATATGGGATTTCCATTGGAAGTAGTTGGTGTTGGTAAGAAAAAGATTACTAGAGGAAGCCATATTAAATATGAATATAATATGGATTTAAAAATTGAAACTGATGATCTTGATGGAAAGATATCGAAAAGTTAGTAGGTTTTAAAAAATGGCATTGAAAACGGACTTCGGATGTGAAAGTTATGCGCGTTTAAAAAAAATCATAAACTGTAACCAAAGAACCACGTGGTGGTGATACCCCTCCAAATAGCCTCACTTTCACAAATAAGTTGCTTTATGAAGTGACCCACTTTTACAAAAAGAAGTGGGGATCACTTTTACAATGAAGTTACTTTATAAAAGAAAGCTGCATGCAAAATAAATAACTCTAAAATAAAATATTAAATCTATTTATAGTGATTCACTCTTATACTTGAAGTGAAATACACTTTACAATGGAGCATGAACTATTTCAATAAAAGTAACAAAAAGAGAGACTTGAACTCAATACCAAGTGGGCTAGCAAAAGATATTGTATTTTTTAGCAGAAGGATTGGGGTTGTTGTTGTTGAATATGTCATTTGAGAGCATGCTCATAAAAAACTATTTTCACATAGGAAAAAAAAATTGTTTCTCGACGATAACAAGGCTTAGATCTCGGTTAGCTTACCCAGAAAATGCACATTTTCCCATCTGTTTCTGGTTTTCCAAGATCGCACAGGGCATGGGTCAAAGAGTATATGCAGATCTAAAAGAGTAGCAACCCGAAAAAAACAATATAAAACCAAAATAATACTTTGAAAAAATTTGAAAAGGGCATATTCAGGCTTTATACCTTCGGATCTAGCTAAAATGGATATATATTGGGAAACTGGAAACCTTTTCGAGTGAAACGAAAAGAATTCATGACTGAAATAAGTGCTATGGACACAATGGAACAATCCTCTCAGCCCAAAAATGTATGGATATGGAAAAAAACGGATATGAGTAAACTTGGCTTCACAATCTCGATCTACAATAGGGGCAAGTCTTCAAACAGGATATGATACCATGTTCAACAACACATGTATTCCAACAGCGGAAGATCACCTTAAGTAACCACTCACACAACCAGATCAAAGATCAACACACTGATTTTTTGATATGGTAAAACCTCTACAGGGAAACATCCACTACCCCAACCAACACGACCACTTGGAGCATTTTATTAATGAAAAAGAAAAAGATTACAGAGAGATTTTACAAGAGAGTTTATCATAATCAATCATCGGAAAATGACCCTCCATGCTCTTTAAGTAGATATTATGGAACAATCGAGTGTTAAGCCATAGATCAATATAGTCGTTAAGATCGAGGAGAATATGAATTGTCAAATCACTCTATGTCAAGAACATATCGTGACCGTCGGATTTTCTAACTACAAATGCATACTAATACATACTAAAGAAACACACTAAGAAAAACACTTTTACCTAACGACACATTAGACTAGGTAGATCTTAACTAACTCTTAAGTGTCTAAATATCCTAACACAAACTTGGCGAAGGTAAATACCTGAAAGTAAGTGTCAAATTTGTAAATATGAAAATAATTAAATCATTTCGTTACTAAGATCTTCAAACTTTTATTTTATTGTAACAAATAATTAAAATTTATGATATTATTATGGAATGCAGGGGGTATCTACAAATGAGCACACACTTATGAAGAAATGAAGCTCACATTCAAGTGTGGGCTTCAATTCGTAGTTGAACATCTGGAAAGTGGGGGGAAATCTCAAAGTCCCTTGGAGAATATTGGCATAAAAAAAATATTAATTCTAAATGACCATTAAATTTAATCCCATTCATGATTTAATTCATGCCTACAAATTAGTGTCTTCATGTTTTTAATGCAAAAGAGAACAAGCAATATTGAGATCGATAGTGGACAGTAGTATGACTATACAATTATCGAACATATGATGATATTCATGATTTAAATTATATTTAGTATACTTATAACTTTTTGTTGTTTTAAAGGAAAAGGCTATGGATGAAGATACTAAGAGATAAGAAGAGAATATTTCCCAAACTATGGCCTCTCATAGTCAACCTGGTAATAAACATTTTTTTAATATTTACTTTAAACTATTAAACATACTAGTAATGAGAGAATTGTACTAACTATATATATTTTATCTTTTATATAGTCAATGTTGGTCCCACTCAACATGACACAAGACATGTATTGTGTTCTTGTAGGGAGTAGGAATCAATAGATGAGTAGGCTCCACTAAATAAGAACGAGGACGAACTCAAGAATGCGTTGCTCATGAGTTATTTTGAAAATAAGAAACCCCATATGAACTGATTAGATATAATAGATCTAGACATTATATAGAAAACAATTATTTTTTTTGAGACATGATATTGTAATGATCAACTTTATTTACATAAAATATTGTGTATTATGATTTTTGTTTTAATATATCTTATGGAATGTTCTATGTTTTATTATTTTATGTTAATTTCAATTATTTTTCAATGGATAGATTGGATATGGGGAATTGAGAGTGATGTGAGGGGGGTGAGAGGCCAAATGAGATTCCACTTTCACTTGGTTGGCCTTGTTCAATAAGGAATGCATTATTCTTGAAACCAAGAGAAACTTGAACAAGTATGTATTTTTGCATCCTTTGTTTTTAATAGTATTGATAGAATGTTAAAAATGGTTGAATAAACAATATCTCGGTTAGTTCATTATAATTTTTTCTTCCCTTATGAAAAAACTACATTTTATTGATTCAAGAGTGTTGTTGCCAAATATGTGGTTGTCTAAATGATTCAGGTATTGGCAATTTGTTTTCACTAGTAACTTGTACTGATGAAGTTTCAAATCATATTTTTTATTTAATCTTGATCAAGTCAACCCCCACTTCATTTATGTAACAAATTTGATTTAT
>JZKD02S0715395.1:241401-267629 GCA_000966675.3 Picea glauca | reverse complement strand
TCTATATGTTGTTTTGTTTGGTAAACTCGCTCCTGGTATAAGTTCAATGTGATGGCTTATACTTTTGATGGGAGGCAACGAACATGGTAAATCGTCCACCACTATATCAGTGAAATTCTCCAACATTTCATGAACTTCCTCAGGTAGATCATCTATCGAGGTACTAGTCAAGATGACTCTAGGTTTCCTTACCACAACAAACTGCATTTCTTCACCTTTATTGAATTCATCCAGAATTTCCTTCCCATTCATGAGGAGTATGGTATTGCTTGCTTCTTCTTTCACCTTCTTGTCTTCAATTGGTAGCAACATATGTGTCCTACCATTCTTTTCCAAGGTATAGATGTTCTTTCTTCTATCATGAACAACATTTATGTCATATTGCCACAGTCTCCCAAACAAAACATGACAAACATCCATGGGAATGACATTACATAATATCTCATCTCTATAACCCCCTATCTTAAATTCAACTAAACATTGTTTAGTGACTGTTACCTAATGTCCCTTTTGCAACCACAAAAATGTTAAAATATAGAAGATGGTGTGCTCATTTTACAATTGACGATACCCTCATCACCCAACCATAGGCTGAAGCCACCCTCCGAGCACCTTAACCTTGACTGAGAATTACTCCGGAAGCAAACCCTAGGCTAGATAGACAAACAAGGTGTAGCGCATCTTCCTCCAAGGATAGCGCACCAACAATAGCTGATCAGATAGTCCAAACCCTAGACAAGAGATAGTCTAAGCTCATACTGAAAACTAGTTGTTGCTACAACTCTCCTCCACATCCACGCACCAAACTGGGAATTGCAGTGCGCACCAAATTGGGAACTGCAATTCTGAGATGTGAATAATGAGAACTGGCGCCTTGTATTTATACTAGTTTTGCCAGATTTCCTGGGGTTGACTTCTCCTTCTGGATATGTGTCTGTTCATTATATTATTATTATTATTATTTCTAGCCGACTTCTTTTCTTGGAGGCTAATAACCTAATATAAATTATCTTCTTGAGCCGACATGACTTCTAGGGTTATTATCCAACTCATTAGGGTTTTCTCTTGCTTTCTGGAGTCTTCTATTCTCGTCAGGTTCACACATGGAGGTAAATACCTCTTGTAGATACCATAATATTAACACTCCCTCCTAGCTAGGGAGGTATTACGAGTAATGGTCTTGAGTACAAAAACATACCATTTACATGGTATCATCAATATAGTCATCTAGACTATCTCATGACTAGATCATGAGCATCACCATCACCATTAGCTGCATCATCTCTCGAAACCATACTTCATATAAGTAATTAGACATGATGCTGGATAAGTCACTCACACCATAGAGTGATACAAGAGCCACTCTTATAATCTAGAGGAGTAAATGCTCTGAACCAATTTCCATCTGGAAAATATCTGTTCATCATTCATCTGGACGGTGATTATTTCCAATAAACTGTTGATAGTCTTCAAGGAAGTTAGAACAAAAATAGAACACAACTATTTCTATCCATAGTAGTACATAACTACAATCCAGTGGTTCACTACCACACCAAGTAACACACAAGTACTTGATCAACAACGTATAGTCATGAACAGTGGAACATATCTACCACACTAGTCTTCATCTACTGTCATACAGTCTTCATAAAAAACATCTGATAGAAACCTGCATAGAAACAATGTTATGATATAAAATGAATCATCTGGGCCAATATTTCACTCACATCTATAATCTCTGAAATAATATATGCCTTACGAACAGTGGAACATATCCACCACAGTAGTCTATATCTATTATCTTCATAACAAACATCTGATAGAAACCTGCACAGAAACAATGTTATGATATAAATTGAATTGTCTGGGCCAATATTTCACTCACATCTATGATCTCTGAAAGAATATCTGCCTCAGAGTAGAATAATGAGATATCTAGACTATTCTTCTCAAGCAAGGAAGAATAATTGTCCTATCTTCTGAACATGGACCATTCCCTACCCTGGGCCATTCTTCCTACACTAATCAAAGTGCACCCTGGAGAGAATGTATAACCCTAAGGAATGCTGATTCTGGACCATTCCCCACCCTAGGCCATTCCTCCTACACTAATCAAAGTGCACCCTTGAGAGAATGTATAAACCCTAAGGAATGTTTGTCCCTGATTTGTTGAGCCTGAACCATTCCCCACCCTGGGCCATTCCTCCTACACTAATAAAAGTGCATCCTGGAGAGAATGTATAAACCCTAAGGAATGACTGTCCAGACCATTTCCTCTACTAACCACAAGAGGAAAAGACTGTCTTGCATCAACCTCCAAAACATACCATTCCTCATGTTAACCACAATGAGAAATCACTGTCCGGTGAGGCGGGCCAGTCTTCTTGAGTAACCCTAAAGAAGAGAGACTGCCCTAGACCACTACCCATTTTAACCACAATGGGAAGTCGCTTTCTATGATACACAATCAATCAGACTACTTCCCATGTTAACCACAATGGAAAGTGACTGTCCGTTAGAAGTCTCAATCCACTTTTCGAACAAGAAAGCATTCGTCCAAAATGGACTATTTTTCAATTTTAAAGAATGAATGTCTGCAATAATGTTTTCAGTGCTCCCTCCTAACTTGGAGAGTCATTTATTCCTTTTTCAATAAGAAGGAAGTTGTTTCCATGTGCTCCAACTTGAGTACGCAAACTCTTTCATCTTGGATAGAGGCTTTACCAAAATGTCTTCTTATCTGCTCATCTGTGGAGATATGTATTGGAGAATTATTTTCTCCTTTCTGGACTTCATCATGGATAATGTAATGCTTGATTTCAAATGTAATTTAGTCTAGAACATTGTGAAGGCTTCATGTAGATCTGAACAATAGAGTATATCATAGTTGGAAAACTGGAACATATCTATGTGGCACTTCTTCTGTTATCATGAGATCTAATCTACTGAGTAGTCATCTTGATGTTATAGGAAATCTTCACCACGCTTCTACTTATGCACTGGAGGTTCTCCACCAAGTTATCTTCTTCTATATGCATACAAGAGTTTCTTTCTGGTATGCCTCAAATTCTTGAGATTTCTCTTCATACACTCTTTATTCAATTTCTTTGGAGAACATTCTTTGCATTCATCTGATGTAGAACTTCAACTTGTGGATGTTGTGGATGATATAATGACTCATGTAGTGATATGTATGGTGTATTGGAACAAGTAATCATCATAGTCTTATTCCTCCATCTGGGAGAACCTCTGGTTCTAGATCTTGTAATTCTTTCATTCATAAGTCTTCCATACACAGTTCTTCATCACGACATTCAGTTCTTCTGCTTGATTGCTTTTAGTGAGTTCATATCAGGCTGGTAATCTTGTGATTCTTGATATAATGACTGGTTGTTCTGGTTTCTCTTTCTTTCTTGGAATCCTCATGCTCTTCTTCATGTTTTTCTTTAGCTCTTGGGTCCATGGAGTTTCTTATAGATTCCATGCCCTAGAGATTCCACTTCTTCCCTTCATCATAGGATCACGGATTTGGATGAACAACCAGGAATACTTTAAGGCTTCTTTTCGAAGAAGTCTTCTTTTGTGGTTGAACTGAGCACGTACGGTCTTTCATGACTGCTACCATGGATATATATATTTCATCATCTTCAATGAATCATAGGATTAGCTCCCTCCTAATCCTTGCTTCATGTATAAGTGAATATAATTGGCTCCCTCCGTCTAACAAAGTCCATGCTTCCATCTGCATCCTCATTATCTTCTGCAATGTATAATTGGTTCTCTTTGTCTGACAGAGTCCATGCTTTCATATGCATCCTTATTGTCTTATGCAATGTAAAATTGTCTCTCTTGTCTAATAGATTCCACCCTTCCATCTTATTGTTTTCTACAAAACATCATAAGTCCTTTTTCCAATTTCCTTTCGATTTCTTTGCTTCTTTTAAGTCTCTTCATGATTGATTCGACTTATCTTGCAATAGCTTCCACATGATTTTTATTTCATCCTTTCATGTGTATTATCTAATGAGATTCATCCTTATCTTGTTTTTCTTTCATAGGTATAGTTCTTCTTGGAACACATTATCTTCCAGAAGATGGATATACAAGATATGTACAGAGACGATGCAAACAAGATATGTACAAGAAATAAGAAGAGTGTTGTTACCTTTTTAAAAGAAGAAGTCTCTTTCATCCTTCTTAGTCTTCTTTGTAGGTTCCTTTTCTTCGGAAATTGATGCTTTGTGTTTCTCCTTCCTTTTCTTTAGCTCGGGACAATGATTCTTGTAGTGACCATACTTTCAACAGTTGAAGCATTGCACTTCTGAAATGTCTTTCTATTGATTTGGCTTCCTCCTCGAACCAAAGTTCCTTTTGTTCTTGAAGTTCTTGAATATTGCTGTGAAGGCTTGATCGTTGTACTTCTTTTGGGGTTTCTATTTTGCATTGATCCTTGATTCTTCTTGAGCACAGCAAGTCGAAATTTCTTCAAATGTCGGATACTCCTTCCTTGTGTTCATGCTTGCGGCAAATGCATCCCATGTCTTGGGAAAACAATTGAGTACTATGTTCACCAATTCCTTCTCTGAAGTGATCTCTTCAATAGATTGTAGTTGATCTCTTAACTGGGAGATCCTTACAAAGTGTGATGTTATGTTGTCATCCTCATTCATCTTCATGTCACGGAGCTCATTCTTCAGACTCATAACTTGTTCGATGTTTTTGACTGAGAAGAGATTTGTTAGGGAATAGTACATCTTATTTGATGAGTCAAGATGGGAGATGTAGGGTATCACGTGGTCTTTTATAGAATCCACTATGATAATCATGGCATTGATTTCAACATCTTTGAACTTCTCCATAGCTGCAACGTTCTGTGGTTCCTTCTCTTTTCCTTCTTCAAACTCTGGCTTCATGATCTTTCCTTTCACGATATCCAACACTTTATTCTTGGCAAGGATGAGGTCAATCCTTGTCTTCCATGCTCTGAAGATAAAGGCTCCATCTAACTTGTTCTCAGACTTCATAGAGTTAATCATGGCTGCTTGACTTGGTCAAACCCAAGATTTGGCCAAAAATTCAAACTTCATGTCTTGGCTTGCTGAGAGTATCAAGAGATGCACTAGGCTAGAGCACACTGATCTATCCAGATATTAGGTCAATCCATTCAGTTAAGGTTCCTCAACAAGAGTCTTATGGTTTCTGCAACTGCTCCTGCTAGTAACCCTAGCAGTAGTGTCTTGTGAGCTACTTCTGCTAGTAACCCTAGCGACAGTTCCTTAGCGAGCTCAATATCCTAGCGGCTATGTTTCCTTCCAGCATTTAGACTAAATGAAGGAGTTGTGGGCCCATAACCTGTTAGAATATAGAATATGCTGTGCTCGTTTTACCATTGACGATACCCCCGTCACCCAACCATAGGCCGAAGCCACCCTCTAAGCACCTTAACCTTGACTGAGAATTACTCCAGAAGCAAACCCTAGGCTAGATAGACAAATAAGGTGTAGTGCATCTTCCTCCAAGGATATCACACCAACAATAGCTGATCAGATAGTCCAAACTCTAGCCAAGAGATAGTCCAAGCTCATACTGAAAACTAGCTGCTACTGCAGCTGCAGCTGTAGCCCTCCTCCACATGTGTGCACCAAACTAGGAACTGTAGTGCACACCAAACTGGGAACTGCAATTCTGAGATGTGAATAATGAGAACTGGTGAACTGTATTTATATTGGTTTTGCCAGATTTGTTGGGGCCGACTTCTCCTTCTGGATATGTGTCTGTTCAATATATTATTATTATTTCTGGCCGACTTCTTTTCTTGGAGGCTAATAACCTAATATAAATTATCTTCTTGAGCCGAGAAGACTTCTAGGGTTATTAGCCAACTCATTAGGGTTTTCTCTTGCTTTTCAGAGTCTTCTATTCTCGTCAGGTTCACACATGGAGGTAAATACCTCTCGCAACTACCATAATATTAACAAATACTTTATATGGGCTCGGATGTGAAACTGTCTACGGTGTGACCACAAACTTTACCTAAAAAGGTGTCTCAGGTTTCACGACTTCGCGATTTCTATTGTAAGTTCTCTTGACTCCTTCAATTCTCGAAACCCCGAAAAGGGCCGACGGGTCCACTAGATCCTCTCTTATGTCTCAACCATATGACCTCCAGTCAAATCTTGGGGTCTACCTATGAGTGCGTTGGGATTTCACGACTTGTGAGTTCACGATGTGACTCTTCTCCCATCTCCCGAAGTCCGAACTCATGGATTCCTCTCCTCAGATCGACGACCCTAAAATCTCGATGATCTGATGGCCCAGATTTCGTCAGGATTTCGTGTATCGGGATTTCGTAAGTCAAGAACTCCAAGTCATGATTTTCTCCACACTCCGACTCCCTCAATGCCAAAATTCAAAACTACAAGATATACGGCTCCCGTTGATCCATATATGACGATAACTATTCCTCCTGATCTTGCGAGTGTTGAAAGACAATCAACCTTAACTTCTCCACCGATCCACTATATCCAACAGTACATGAAAAATCAATAGTTCTCCCTCTGAGAATTTACCGTTCGTTCAAGTTCTCTATTCTCCTCGCCGACTCACTCGGTGGCTCCTTCTTAGCTTGCTTTCTGCGAGGTAACTCCAATCTCATCTTTCCTCCGAATGCTTCAAAGTCTCTAT
The DNA here is from genome assembly GCA_000966675.3 of Picea glauca. Taxonomy (NCBI): domain Eukaryota; kingdom Viridiplantae; phylum Streptophyta; class Pinopsida; order Pinales; family Pinaceae; genus Picea; species Picea glauca. Next base: position 260,945 of record JZKD02S0715395.1, on the reverse strand, counting down.
CCCTCCTAAGCTTGGTTCTTGCTACAAACTCAAGGATTCCAAGTTATTCTTCCTGCACTCCTTGCGGCTTCACGATAATCTCTGATTATCTGAACTCTCCAATTCTATGCACTCCTTGCAGCTTGTATATCTTCAACCATTCATTGGGTTGGAAAAGTATGAGACTTCAACCTGTCTTGCGCACACCTTGCATGACTCTGTTCTATACTTTCACTTCTGCTAGTATGAAAACACCGCTATCTCTCCTGAGCTTCTCTGAGGTAAAACTCAGAATCTTGTCAACGCACTATTTGTGGACTTTCACTTCACTCCTTACAAGAATTCTCAGGAAGAGAAACAATTGAAACTCATACTTCCCCTTTCTCAAACTTCATACATTCAACATGAAAATCACGAGCATAGATACACAACATTGAAACAAATGCAAACATAGTATATAAGAAAACTGTAAACATATCATTCAATAGATGCAAACAGTGACCATAACAACACCATGAAATTGGATCAAATCATTCTTATATTAATTTGAGTGCTTTTGTACATGGATTTAATAGCAACAACTATATGCTTATACAACTTCTGCAGTCTTTGTTCTTCTCTGCTCTCCTATGCTCTCTTGCTCTACTATATTCTAACTTACATTGAGAATAAATGATACAATAGAATACATACGAGGGAGATTTCTCGAGTTTTTCCTCGTACAACCTCAAGCTATCTAATCGAATTAAATCCTACATCTACTTTTACATTCATTAGATTAAATTCCACAACAGTTAGATGAGAGAAAACGCTCAATATTTGCGTTAAAATATCCAAACCATAAAAACAAATATATCTTCCCAGATATTACATTAATGTTTCATCTTTTCAAATTCAAAATGTCTTCAAAATGCGCACTGGTGCATATCCAACTATCTTCCACTTGTGATTTCTTGCGATGCTCTTGCATCATACTCCTCTGGCTGAAACATTCATGGACTCCTATTCATGAGCTCCTGCACTGTTTGTACATGTTTCTATATATCCACTTCACTTTCCCAACTGGCATCCTTAATCGGGTGTCCTTTCCATTTTACCAAATACTCCAGATATTTCCTTCTCTGGGTTTTCTTACTAACTCTGATCAATGATCTTTTTCATATGTGGATTTTCAACTACAAGGCATCTATTTAACCCACTGAATTTCCCTCCGATTCTCTTCTCCTCTTGCTTCAACTACTCTGTAAGGATACATATATCCTACGTTGAATATGGGTGTTATTCCCACACTATCTGGCAATTCTATCTCATAATCATTTGCCTCAAATTTACATAAAATCTTACACGCCCCTATATTTTTTATATTCAGTTTATTGTACATTCCCCTTGGGCACCTTTATTTTCTTAGGTGTTTTAAGACTAAATCTCCCACTTCAAACTGAAGTTATCTTTTGTGCTAATCTGCCCTGTGATTGTATTCTTGGTTGGAACTCTAGAATAACTCTTTAATTTTGCTGTGAAGCTCTTGCATATCTGCTGCAAAGTCCTCTACTCCAGCACTTCAGAACTTATAATTCTCTACGTATCTCAACTCAGATACTTTCCTTGGCTACATCATCTAGAATGGGATCTGTCCTGTGCTTCTGTTAGGTGAGTCATTATATGAAAATTCCTCTTGCACCAGAATCTGATCCCACTGACTGTGATGTTCAGTAACCAAACTCCTCAATAAGTCCCCCAAACTTCAGTTTACTACCTCAGTATGTCCATCTGTCCGAGGGTGATATGATAAGATAAAAGATAAATATGTCCCCATATTTTTCCATAGTGTCCTCTAGAAATGACCAACAAATTTGGTATCTTTGTCTGAAAAAATACTCTTGGGTAAACCATGAAGTTGAACAAATTCTCTGAAAACAAGATTTGCAATGTGTGTTGCATCACTGGTTTTTTGACATGGAATAAAATGTGCCATTTTTGAGAATCTGTCGACTACCATGAATATGGAATCACAACCTCTCTTTGTTCTTGACAGTCCTAAAACAAAATCCATGCTTACCATGTCCCACGGTCTCTCTTGTATTGGCAGTGGTTGATACAACCCTGTATTCTGTCTTTTCCCCTTTGCGTGCTGACAAATTCTACATCTGTTGACAAATTTCTTGACATCTTTCCTCATTCTTGGCCAATAATATAAACTGTTCAGTTTAACAAATTGTTTGTCCTGGCCAAAATGCCCAGCCAATTCCCCACTATGTTTTTCCTTTAAAAGGTTTTCTCCCATAGAACTCTTCAGGATACACAATTGATTTCCTTTGAATAACAATCCATCCTGAATAAAATATTCAATCCATTGGCTTTTGTCTCTCAGAACAGGATTCTCACAGGCTGCATAAGCGTCCTTGAAATCTGAATCATCTCTGTACATATCCTTAAGGCTATCAAAACCTAAGGTCTTCAGGCGAAACTCCTACAGAATCAAACATTTCCTACTCAATGCGTCAACAAACTTGTTAGCAGTTCCAGAAATGTGCTTTATAAAAAAAGTAAAGTTCTGCATAAATTCAACCCATTTTGCATGTTTCTGATTCAATTTCTCCCGTTTAGTTATAAATTGTAAAGCATGATTGTCGCTATACAAAACGAAGTCTTTCAGAACTAAGTAGTGCCTCCATTTCTTCAACGCTTGTATGACTACATACAACTCTTTATCATACATGGAAGAATTCCTCTTGGAATCATTCAACTTCTCACTAAAGTATGCAATTGGTCTATTGTCTTGACTTAATACTGCTCCAATCGCAAATCCTCTTGTGCCACATCTCACTTGAAATGTCTTACTAAAATGTGGTAGAATCAGAACTGGTTGTTTGGTTATCTTCTCCTTTAACAACTTGAAACTTTTATCTTCTTCCTCTATTCAATGAAAAGATTTATGTCTTTTCTTGATTGTGTCCATCATTGGTGCACAAGTTCCACTAAATTTTTTGATGAACTTCCTATAAAAAATGGCTAGTCCATGAAGCTTCAGACTTCAAAGATATTCCCTGTTGATGGCCATTCTTTGATTTCTTTTACCTTTTCAGGATCTATCTTCAAATCATTCGAAGAGATCACAAAACCTAAATAAATGAGTTCTGTCTTCATGAAAGACGAGTTCTTCAGATTTATCAACAACTTCTCTTGCTACAACCTCCTCATCACTAGAGTTAAATGTCTCAAATGTTCTTCCTCATTCTTACTGAAGATCGGTATATCATCAAGATAGACAATTACAAACTTTCCAATGAAATCTTTCAAGACTTCATTCATTAATCTCATTAAAGTACTTGGCGCATTCGTCAATCCAAATGACATGACAAGCCATTCATACAGTCCTTTATTCGTCTTGAATTTTGTTTTCCATTAATCACCTTCCCTCATCCAAATCTGATGATATCCACTTTTCAAATCAAATTTTGAAAAAAACTTTTCCCCACTTAAGCGATCCATCAAGTCATCCATCCTGGGTAAAGGAAATCTATACATGATGGTTATTTTGTTTATAGCCCTTGAGTTTGTACACATCCTCCATCCACCATCTTTCTTTGGACTTAACACTATTGGCACAATGCATGGACTCAAGATTTCTCTAACCAATCCTTTGCCCAACAAATCTTGGACTTGCTTCTTGATGTATTCATTCTCCTGCGGTGTCATTTTGTACGCTGTTTTTTTTGGTAAACTCGCTCCTGGTATAAGGTCAATGTGATGGCTTATAATTATGATGGGCGAAAACAAACAGGGTAAATCGTCCACCACTATATCAACGAAGTTATCCAACAGTTCTTGAAATTCCTTAGGTAGATCATCTATTGAGGTACTAGTCAAGATGACTCTAGGTTTCCTTACCAAAGAAAACTGCATTTCTTCACCTTTCCTGCTTTCACCTTCTTGTCTTCAATTGGTAGCAACATATGCGTCCTACCATTCTTTTCCAAGGTATAGGTGTTCTTTCTTCCATCATGAACAACATTTATGTCATATTTCCACAATTTCCCCAACAAAAGATGACATAAATCCATGGGAATGACATCACATAAGATCTCATATCTATAACCCCCTATCTTAAATTCAACTAAACATTGTTTAGTGACTGTTACCTAATGTCTCTTTTTCAACCACGAAACTTTATATGGGCTCGGATGTGAAACTGTCTCCAATTCCAACCTTTCCACCATCTCGGTGGATACTAGATTATCTGTGCTTCCAATATCAACTATTACCTTGCATACCCTATCCTTGGCCTTGCAAGCAGTTCTAAAAAAACTGTTCCTCTGGATTGGATTCTCCACCTCCTTCTCATTCTTCAAGAGAATTTTTCTCATCATTAAGGATCTTCCACCTTCCACATCTTCTCCCTCAACATTTCGCCTTTGTGCTTCTGAAATGCAAGCTTCGCCTCCTCCATCTCTTTTTCTGTCGGGGCATTCCCAAGATTTGTGTCCGATATTTCCACAGACAAAACACTTTATCACCTCCTCTGCCTCTCCCTCTTCCTCTTGCTCACGGAAAAGTGTTCCTATCGGCATATTGTCTTCGCTGTGAACTTCCCCCCCTTTCTGGGTGATTATTAGGTTTCTTCTCTTCATGTTTGGGCTTCTGTACTCTATCTTAGGCAACTTCTTTGCCTCTGCTATGACTTCTACCTCTGCCCCTTTGACCTTGCCTTTGGGCCAATTTCTCTTCAACCTTCAGAGAAACCTGATAAGCGTATTCTACATTTCTAATCGTCACCATGCTCATCTCATCCTGAATGTCATATCTCATACCATTGATATATCTGACGACCTTTTCATCATCACTCTCATGATGACCAACTCTAATGTTTATCCTATAAATCTCCTCAGTGTATTCTTTGGAACATAGTGATTTGGTAATCTCTAGGTATGACCTTGGCTTTCATCTTTGTGACCATCCTATCCCAGTTTTTAATTCTTTGCTTATCTTTGCAACACATGTCAGCCTTCAGTTCATCCCACCACAATGATGCACACCCTTTTAGTCTAGTGACACCATGTTTTAATTTCTTATCTTCCTCGACATCCTCATAGTCAAAGTATTTATCTAGAGCTCTAAACCAATCTAGCATCTCCTCAACATCCAAGTTGCCTTAATACATCGAGATATCCATCTTTGCTCTGGCACCTATTCATGCGAAAACTATGAATAGACGTTCCTCTACAACATCTTCGACTACAACTTCTTACTAAGCTCCAACTTCATTCTTGCTTTCAGATTCACTAACGTCTCCAACATCAGCTCTCCATCTCTGTGCTGTCTCCATAGCATCCAATCGAGCACAAAGTTCTCTCATATCCCTTTCCACAACTAGATCAGGCATAACTCTCTCTTGAAATCTTCTTGGTGACATTGTGTCAGTCTGTCCATGCAGAATTCAAATAACAACTATCCTCTGTCTTCCCTCTATAGAAAAAAAAAGTTGTTATCTAGGCTCTGATACCACCTGATGCAACACCCCTACCTCAACAGGTTCTGCTGGACCTCCCGGTATTTGGATCTTTCTACTTCCTTGATCCAGAATGGCTCTTTCGTTCCCACTAGAACCTTCACACATATAACCATAGGTCCTTCTTAGAAGTTATGCATGTGTGAACAAGCACTAGGCACGAACCTCCACTCCATGTGACCAACCAGTGTGACCACAAACTTTACCAGAAAAGGTGTCTTGGGTTTCGTGACTTTGTGATTTTGGTTGTGAGTTCTCTTGACTCCTTCAATCCTTGAAACCCTGAAAAGGGATGACGGGTCCACTAGCTCCTCTCTTATGTGTCAACCATATGACCTTCGGTGAAATATTGGGGTCTACCTCTAAGCGCATTGGGATTTCATGACTCGTGAGTTCACGATGTGACTATTATCCCGTCTCTCAAATTTTGAAATCATGACTTCTTCTCCTTAGATCGATGACCCTAAACCCTTGACGATTTGACAGTCCATATTTCGTCTGGATTTTGCATATCGAGATTTCACAACTCAGGATATCCAAGTCACTATTTTCTCCACACTCCGACTCCTGAAATGCCAAAATTCAAAACTACAAGATATATGGCTCCCGTTGATTCAGATATGATGGTAACTATTCCTCATGAGCTTGCGAGTGTTGAAAGATACTCAACCTTAAGTTCTCCACTGATTCACTGGATCCAACAGCCCACAGAAAATTGGTAGTTCTCCCTTTGAGAATTTAACCATCCATTCAAGTTCTCGATGCTCCTGGCCAAATAACGTGACGTCTCCTTCTAAGCTTGATTTTTGTGAGGTAAATCTAGCCTCATCTTTCCTCCGAATGCTTCGAAGTCTTTATCCCTCCTAAGATTGGTTCTTGCTGCAAACACAAGGATTCCAAGGGATTCTTCCCACACTCCTTGCGGCTTCACGATAATCTCTGATTATCTGAACTCTCCAATTCTGTGCACTCCTTGCGGCTTGTAGCTCTTCAACAATTCATTGAGTTGGAAAAGTCCGAGACTTCAACTTGGCCTGCACACACCTTGCACAACTCTACACTATACTTGCACTTCTGTTGGTATGGAAACAACGCTATCTCTCCTGAGCTTGTCTGAGGTAAAACTCAGGATCTTGTCAACGCACTATTTGTGGACTTTCACTGCACTCCTTGCAGGAATTCTCGGGAAGAGAAACAATTGAAACTCATACCTCCCCTTTCTTAGACTTCATACATTCAACATGAAAATCACGAGCATACATACACAACATTGAAACAAATGAAAACAGAGTATATAAGAAAACTTTAAACATACCATTCAATAGATGCAAACAATGACCATAACAACACCATGAAATTGGATCAAAGCATTCTTATATTAATTCAAGTGCTTCTGTACATGGATTTAATAACAACAACTATTTGCTTGTAAAACTTCTACAATCTTTGTTCTTCTCTGCTCTCCTATGCTCTCTTACTCTACTATCTTCTAACTTACATTGAGAATAAATGATACAAAAGAATACATACGAGGGAGATTTCTTGAGTTTTCCCTCCTACAACCTCAAGCTATATAATCGAATTAAAGCCTACTTCTACTTTTACATTCGTTACATTAAATTCCACATCCAGTAGATGAGAGAAAACACTCAATATCCATGTTACAATATCCAAACCATAAAATAAAATATATCTTCCCAGATATTACATTAATGTTTCATCTTTTCAAATTCAAAATGTCTTCAAAATGCGTGCTGGTGCATATCCAACTGTCTTCCACTTGCGCTTTCTTGCGATGCTCCTGCATCATACTCCTATGACTAAAACATTCATGGACTCCTGTCCATGAGCTCCTGCATCGTCTATCCATGTTTCTGTATATCCGCTTCACTTTCCCAACTGGCATCCTCAATCGTGTGTCCTTTCCATTTTACCAAATACTCCAGATATGTCCTTCTCCGAGTTTTCTTGCTATCTCTTTGATCAATGATCTTTTCCATCTGTGGCTTTTCAGCTACATGCATCTATTTAACCCACTGAATTTCCCTCTGATTCTCTTCTCCTCTTACTTCATCTTCTCTATAAGGATACATATCTACTACGTTGAATATGGGTGTTATGCCCACACTATCTGGCAATTCTATCTCATAAGCATTTGCCTCAAATTTTCATAAAATCTTACACGCCCCTATATTTTTCATATTTAGTTTATTGTATGTTCCCCTTGGGAACCTTTCTTTTCTTAGGTGTTCTAAGACTAAATCTCCCACTTCAAACTGAAGTTCTCTTTTGTACTGATCTGCTCTATGCTTGTATTCTTGGTTAGAACTTTGCAATTGCTCTTTAATTTTGTTGTGAAGCTCTTGCATCTCTGCTTCAAAGTCCCCCACTCCAACACTTTTGAACTCATTCTGCTCTAAGTCTCTCAACTCAGATACTCCCTTTGGCTCCATTCCATACATTATCTAGAATGGGCTCTATCCCGTGCTTCTGTTAGGTGAGTCATTATATGAAAATTCCACTTGCGACAGAATCTGATCCCACTTACTGTGATATTCAGTAACCAAAATCCTTAATAAGTCCCCCAAACTTCGGTTTACTACCTGAGGGTGACATGCTGAGATACACGATAAATATGTCACCATCTTTTTCCTTAGTGTCCTCTATAAATGACCAACAAATTTGGTATCTTTGTCTAAAACAATACTCTTGGGTAAACCATGAAGTTGAACAACTTCTCTAAAAAAAATATTTGCAATGTGTGTTGCATCACTGGTTTTCTAACATGGAATAAAATGTTCCATTTTTGAGAAATTTTCGACTACCACGAATATGGAATCACAACCTCTCTGTGTTCTCATCATTCCTAACACAAAATCCATGCTTACCGCGTCCCACGGTCTCTCTGGTATTTGCAGTGGTTGATACAACCTTGTATTCTGTCTTTTCCCCTTTGCGTGCTGGAAAATTCTACATCTATCGACAAATTTCTTGACATCTTTCCTCATTCCTAGAAAATAATATAAACTGTTTAGTTGTGCAAATGTTTTGTCATGGCCGAAATGTCCAGCCAATTCCCCACTATGTTTTTCCTTTAAAAGGTTTTATCCCATAGAACTCTTCAGGATACAGAATTCATTTCCTTTGAATAAAGTCCATCCTGAATCAAATATTCAATCCATTGGATTCTGTCTCTCAGAACAAGATTCTCATAGGCTTCATAAGCATCCTTGAAATCTAAATCATCTCTGTACATATCCTTAAGGCTATCAAAACCTAAGGTCTTCAGGCGAAACTCCTGCAGAATCAAACATTTCTTTCTCAATGCATCAACAATCTTGTTAGCAATTCCATAAATATGCTTTATAACAAAAGTAAAGTTCTGCATAAATTCAACCCATTTTGCATGTTTCTGATTCAATTTCTTCTATTTAGTTATAAATTGTAAAGAATGATTATCTCTATACAAAACAAACTCTTTCTGAACCAAGTAGTGCCTCTATTTCTTCAGCGCTTGTATGACTGTATAAAACTCTTTATCATACGTGGAATAATTCCTCTTGGCATCATTCAACTTCTCACTAAATTATGCAACTCGTCTATTGTCTTGACTTAATACTACTCCAATCGCAAATCCACTTGCGTCACATCTCACTTGAAATGTCTTACTAAAATATGTCAGAATCATAACTGGTTGTTCGGTTATCTTCTCCTTTAACAACTTGAAACTTTTCTCTGCTTCCTCTGTCCAATGAAAAGATTTATGTCTTTTCTTGACTATGTCCATCATTGGTGCACAAATTCCACTAAAATTTCTGATGAACTTCCTATAAAAATTGGCTAGTCCATGAAGCTTCTAACTTCAAAGATATTCCATGCTAATGGTCATTCTTTGATTGCTTTTACCTTTTCAGAATCCATATTCAACTCATTCAAAGAGATCAAAAAACCCAAATAAATGAGTTTTGTCTTCATGAAAGACGAGTTCTTCAGATTTATCAGCAACTTCTCTTGCTGCAACCTCCTCATCACTAGAGTTAAATGTATCAAATGTTCTTCCTCATTCTTACTGAAGATCGGTATATCAACAAGATACACAATTACAAACTTTCCAATGAAATATTTCAAGACTTCATTCATTAATCTCATAAAAGTACTTGACACATTCATCAATCCAAGCGACATGACAAGCCATTCATACATTCCTTTATTCTTCTTGAATGTTGTCTTCCATTCATCACCTTGCCTCATTTGAATATGATGATATCCGCTTTTAAAATCAATTTTTGAAAAAAACTTTGCCCCACTCAAGCGATCCATCAAGTCATCTATCCTGGTTAATGGAAATCTATACCTAATGGTTATTTTGTTTATAGCCCTTGAATTTGTACACATCCTCCATCCACCATATTTCTTCGGACTTAACACTGTTGGCACTACGCATGGACTCAAGATTTCTCTAACCAATCCTTTGTCCAAAATCTCCTAGACTTGCTTCTTGACCTCTTCATTCTCCCGCGATGTTAGTCTGTACGCTATTTTGTTTGATAAAATTGCTCCTGGTATAAGGTCAATGTGATGGCTTGTACTTTTGATGGGATAAAATGAACAGGGTAAATCGTCCACCACTATATCAATGAAATTATCCAGCAGTTCCTGAACTTCCTCAAGTAGATAATCTATCGAGGTACTAGTCAAGATGACTCTAGGTTTCCTTACCAAAGCAAACTGCATTTCTTCACCTTTCCCGACATCATAAGGAATTTCCTTCCCAGTCATGAGGAGTATGGTATTGCTTGCTTCTTCTTTCACCTTCTTATCTTCAATTGGTAGCAACATATGCACCCTACAATTCTTTTCCAAGGTATAGGTGTTATTTCTTCCATCATGAACAACATTTCTATCATATTGCCACGGTTTCCCCAACAAAAGATGAAAAAAATCCATAGGAATGACATCACATAAGATCTCATATCTATAACCCCCGATCTTAAATTCAATTAAACATTGTTTAGTGACTGTTACCTGATGTCCCTTTTGCAACCACAAAATTTTATATGGGCTTGGATGTGCAACTTTCTCCAATTCCATCTTTCCCACCATCTCGGTGGATACTAGATTATCTGTGATTCCACTACCAACTATTACCTTGCATACCCTATCCTTGGCCTTGCAAGAAGTTCTAAAAAAACTGTTCCTCTAGATTGGATTCTCCACCTCCTTCTCTCGCTTCAAGAGAATTTTCCTCATCATTAAGGATCTTCCGCCTTCCACATCTTCTCCCTCAATATTTCGTCATTGCGCTTCTGAAATGTGATCTTCGCCTCCTCGATCTATTTTTCTATCGGGACATTCCCAAGATTTGTGTCCAATCTTTCCACAAAAAAAACACTTTATCTCACCTCCTCTGCCTCTTCCTCTTCCTCTTGCTCGCGGAAAAGTGTTGCTATCGGCATATTGTTTTCCTTGTGAACTTCCCCCCCTTTCTGGGTGATTATGAGGTTTCTTCTCTTCATGTTTGGGCTTTTGTACTCTATCTTGGGAAACTTCTTTGCCTCTGCTCTGAATTCTACCTCTTCCCCTTTGACCTCTCTCTCGAGCCAATTTCTCTCCAGCCTTCCGAGAAACCTGATAAGCATATTCTACATTTCTATCCATCACCATCCTCACCTCATCCTTAATGTCATATCACATACTCTACGCATACCTTACAACCTTTTCATCATCACTCTCACGATGACCATCTCTAATGTTTATCTTGTAAAATTCCTTACTGTATTCTTCAGAACATAGTGATTTGGTAATCTCTGGGTATGACCTTGGATTTCATCTTTGTGACCATCCTATCCCAGTTTTTAATTCTCTGCTTGTCTTTGCAACACCTGTCATCCTTCAGTTCATCCCACCAAAGTGTTGCATCCCCTTTTAGTCTAGTGACACCATGTTTTACTTTCTTATATTCCTTGACATCCTCATAGTCAAAGTATTTATCTAGAGCTCTAAACCAATCTAGCAACTCCTCAATGTCCAAGTTGCCTTCATACATCGAGATATCCATCTTTGCTCTGGGACCTATTCTTGCAACAACTCTGAATAGACATTGTTTTGTAGCATCTTCAGCTACAACTTCTTCTTCATATCTAGCTTCATTCTCGCTTTCAGATTCACTAACGTCTCCCACATCAACTGTCAGTCTCTGTGCTGTCTCCATAGCATCCAATCAAGCACAAAGTTCTCTTATCTCCCTTTCCACAGCTATATCGGGCATAACTCTCTCTTAACGTCTTCTTGGTGGCATTGTGTCAATTTGTCCACACAGAATTCAAATCACAACTGTCCTCTGTCTTCCCTCTATAGAAAAAAAAGTTGTTATCTAGGTTCTGATACCACCTGATGCAACACCCCTACCTCAACAGGTTCTGCTTGACCTCCCAGTCTTTGGATCTTTCTACTTCCTTGAGTCAGAATGGATCTTTAGTTCCCACTGGAACCTTTGCACATATAACCATAGGTACTTCTTAGAAGTTACGCATGAGTGAACAAGCACTAGGCATGAACCTCCACTCCATGTAACCAACCAGTGCGACCACAAAATTTACCAGAAAAGGTGTCTCGGGTTTCACGACTTCGTGATTTCGGTTGTGAGTTCTCCTGACTCCTTCAATTCTTGAAACCCCGAAAAGGTCTGACGGGTCCACTAGCTCCTCTCTTATGTTTGAGTTTGTCAGGATTTCACGACCCGTGAGTTCACAATGTGACTCTTATCCCGTCTCCCTAAGTCTAAACTCACGACTTCTTCTCCTCATATCAACGACCCTAAACCATCGACAATTTGACGGTCCAGATTTTGTCAGGATTTCACAACTCAAGATCTCCAAGTCGCGATTTTCTCCACACTCCGACTCCCGAAATGATGAAATTCAAAACTAAAAGATATATGGCTTTCATTGATCCAGATATGATGGTAACTATTCATCCCGAGCCTTCAAGTGTTGAAAGACACTCAACCTTAACTTCTTTGCTGATTCACTGGATCCAACGACCCACAAAAAATTGGTAGTTCTCCCTCTGATAATTTAACCATCCGTTCAAGTTCTCGATGCTCCTGGAAAAATAACTCGACATCTCCTTGTGATCTTGATTTCTTCAAGGTAACTCCAGCCTCATATTTCCTTCGAACACTTCGAAGTCTCTATCCCTCCTAAGCTTGGTTCTTGTTGCAAACGCAAGGATTCCAAGGGATTCTGCCCGCACTCCTTGTGGCTTCACGATAATCGCTCATTATCTGAACTCTCCAATCTTGTGCACTCCTTGCGCCTTGTAGCTCTTCAACCATTCATTAGGTTGGAAAAGTCCGAGACTTCAACATAGCCTATGCACACCTTGCACAACTATGTGCTATACTTGCACTTCTTCTAGTATGAAAACAACGCTGTCTCTCCTGATCTTGTGTGAGGTAAAACTTAAAATCTTGTCAAAGCACTCTTTGCGGACTTTCATTGCACTCCTTGCAGGAATTCTCAGGAAGAGAAACAATTGAAACTCATACTTCCCCTTTCTCAGACTTCATACATTCAACATGAAAATCACGAGCATACATACACAACATTGAAACAAATGCAAACATAGTATATAAGAAAGCTGTAAACATACCATTCAATAGATGAAAATAGTGACCATAACAACACCATGAAATTGGATCAAAGCATTATTGTATTAATTCAAGTGCTTCTGTACATGGATTTAATAGCAACAACTATCTGCTTATACAACTTCTACAGTATTTGTTCTTCTCTTCTCTCCTATGCTCTCCTGCTCTACTATCTTCTAACTTACATTGAGAATAAATTATAGAATAGAATACATACGAGGGAGCTTTCTCTATTTTTCCCTCCTACAACCTCAAGCTATCTAATCGAATTAAAGCCTACATCTAATTTTACATTCATTACATTAAATGCCACAACCAGTAGATGAGAGAAAATGATCAAGATTTGCATTACAATATCCAAACCATAAAATAAAATATATTACATTAATGTTTCATCTTTTCAAATTCAAAATGTCTTCAAAATGCACGCTGGTACATATCCAACTGTCTTCCACCTGCGCTTTCTTGCGATGCTCCTGCATCATTTTCCCAAATGAATTTGTAGTATTGTTCTCATTTTGGGTTGATTGAACCTGCTAATTTGCTTGGGGGTTGTTTTTGAAAAAGAGTGGATTAAAACCTTTCATCCTTTGATCCTTTTTACCCTTCATCTTGTCATTCCAATATTTTTGAAAAAATAGTATTCCTCTTCTTTTCTCATAAAGATGATTTACTCTATGTATGTCCTCCTCCAAAGTTCTAGGGGTGTCATATTGTATCTTTTCATAGTCAAAAGAATGTAACCCACTCAGAAACCTTTGGATTTTTACTTTCTCATCATTTATGAAGTCAACATACTTCAAGAATTCAATGAACCTCTTCTCATATTCATCCATTGTCACGCTTCCCAATTTGAGTTTAAAGAGCTCTTTCATCTTCCTTTCATATTAATGCTAAAAAAAATATTTCTCTTGGAAATAACCTTTGAGTTTCCTCCATGAGATCATTTTCTCATCAAGGTTCTTGGCTTGTTTAAGCTGATCCCACCACATGGATTCCTTTCCTTGTAAGTGGTAGGTCGAAATTATAGATTCTACCCTTGAGGGGTAATCATGAAACTAGAAATACTTCTTCATTTCCAATAGCTAGGTCTCGACCATTGAAAGTTGGTTGCTTTATTTTACTAAGTTCACCTTGCAATATGTATGCTTCAAGCCTTCTCCTCTTCCTCCTGACAGGTGACACACTTGGGCTGCTTTCTGGCCCTGAACTTGCACAAATTCTTCTAGTGGATTTCCTTGGAGAATGACGATTTCTACTCATGCTTATTGACTTCCTGCCATTCTCATGATCATCCTTTCTACTATGGGATATATATGATGTCACTTGTCTAGCACTAGTTGTTTGCTTGGTTCTAGAGTCTTTTTTAACTTTCTTATGCAACATATTTAGACTCTAAAGTATCTCTTCTTGATCTTTCATAATACTTTCATTATCTACCCTATAAATCTATACTTCTCTATGTAGGTTTCTCATAGTTACAAGCTCCTTCCCGCCTCTCCTTCCATTAGACTTTGTCTCAGCATTCCCAAGATGACATGAAGAACCGTGACCTCTTCTTGATGGCTCTAAGATTCTTGGGCATCTTCCATAACTCTAGTCCTCATATAAGAACCAAATTTGTTTTCTTTTACTTCTAATCCTGCAAGAAATGTGCATGTAATAATTATTGTTAGAACATGCATAACATAAAACATTTCATTATTTAGAATAAAAGTTATCCTTCATATCAATTTACAAAGAGAACATTGCACCAAGTCAAAATTTGATTCCCTTAAAATAATTTTGTCCAAAATATCTCTCCATCAACTGTACTCATGCCTCATTCTGAGTTTTGAGAGAAAAGTTACAACATTCACATGCTGCAATTTCCACTTAATTACTGCTGCGTAATTTACTTCATTAATTTCTGATAAAATTTTAACACCCAATTCAAAATTATTGGTAGAAATATGTATTCTCCTCCTTAATACCTTTCCATTGACTATTCATTTTTTCAAATCTGAGTTTCGAGCTGAAAGTTATGGTCGGGAGACGTTTAGACTATTTTTCCCAATTTATCCCTATATGCTACAAGTATCTTCTTTCTCTTCATTCACATTTTCACATGCCCAGATTCCAAATACGGCTCTATGGATATATTCTATGGTTCATAATATTTCCATAAACTACTCCTATGCCCCAAATAGAATTCTAAGCAAGGATTTATGCCCTCTGGAAGTAAACCGGTGCCAAAATTTCTACCCTTACTATTTTAGCTGTAACTTTCTCATATGAGCTTTGTTTTGAGCCCGTAGTAGCTCGTTGGATAGCTCTCTCTGAGTTATTTTATTTAAGTTGCAAGGATGGTGTGTACCAATGACACACTTTTTTTATCATGGATTTTTGTTGCCTAAAAATGTCATTTAGGGCCTAAAAATCACCCCGCACATTCATGACCTTCAAATGCCAAACAAATCAAATCGTAGAAGAAGTTACTAGTTTACTATTATAAAAATGCTTTAATATGCATCATCAATCTCAAAATTAGGTGAAATATGGATTGTTGATCCTATATCCATCAAAAATTGATGATTGCCTAATTCCTTTGTGCACACACAACATATTTCCAAAACTATCAACCCGATCGACGACCGTCGACCCTTTCCTTTAGCAACCAATTTGCAAGACATCATTAAATAGAACAACCTAATCATTGAACATCAATGATTTTGGTTAGGATGAAAAGAATTATCAATTTGGTCGACCTGACCATCGTCTATTGGCCGATCCTGTTGGCATACAAAAACAATTTTCTAATTCAGTTGACCTGACCATCGACTATTTATTCGCTGATGTTGCATGACAAGTGGACGCTGAAGTGGCATGACATGTAGAATATAACATGGAACTCTAGTTGATGTGGCATGAAACATGGATGTTTACCTGGCATGACACATCATCACCCTCTTTTCTTCATCGACCATCAACAACTTCTATTGGACAAGATGACACCTCGCCGAATTGGTTGACCTAACCATCGGTCGTTGGCGATTTCTATTTGGAAGACAAAACACTTTGCCAAATTTTCAGACCCGACCATCGGTCATCAAATTTTTTTGTTAGCGACTGAAACAATTCACCAAATTAGTTGTCTCGAACATCGACCATCGATGAATCTTCTTGGTCCAACACTTGGAATTTTTTTACCAAATCCTCGATGAATTTGGAGCATCGATCTAACATTCAAACCGATCTTGATTGTTGATATGCTCAAACTTATAAATGATTAAAAATGAAACCAGACCGTTGATCTGTCTCATTTTCCCAACTGTTATCTCGACTGTTGATCTACTTCAGCTTCCAAACGGTCGAAAATCTTATAATTTTTTAAATATATCACAATGATTTTGGGCCGTTGATCTCGAGATCAAACACGATCTCGACCATCGATTCATAAAACTCTTCCAAATCCTTTGGTCGTCATTAAAAAACGAATTTCGACCTTCCAGGTCTAGTTTAGCTCTGCAACTCTACATATTGGTGCCATTAAACTTCTCTTCGATGGCTATGAGGAAAATCTGACTTGAATTTTCTCACAAATTTGGTAATTTCGCTCTGATTTTTCACTATTCCCCCCCCCAAATTCGCACAGATTGACATTTGTAACAACATATTTTTCCAATTCACACTTATCCTGGCCCATACAAGCCCGACTTTTGAACCAGAGGCTATGATACCATAATGTAACGTTCCCCACCAAGATGAGGTCCATTACGCACAAAACAATTCATAAAATTAAAATTTTTGCTAACTAATTTCCTGTAGCCTTATCAACTATGTATTACACATATATTTAACTAATGTCTGATACCATTAATTAGATGCATCTACAAAATACTAAAATCTACATGAATTTAGTTTAATAACTCAACACAACAACGTATAAATCATTCTCAAATACAAAGTGAATGTAGAACAATTTAACTCATAATGCAACACATAAACAAGAAACAATTATATTTTAGAAATGATTTTGCAACCAGTTGCTTGGGATAGACATTCCACCTGACCATATATGTTTTGTTCCAATATAAAAAACAAGTCACCCCTGAGCTAAGGCTAGCAATCCACAAAAGAGGGTGGTCTCTCATTGTCCACTCACAACTTAGAAATCCCACAACACACTGGTATTCTCCTACAAGTATCCCGATTTTCCACCAGCTCTCTTCCTCTTGACCTAACCAACCGAAGGAACATACCCATTCATTGATATCAGTTCCTCCGGTGTCCCATTCATTTACTAGGGTCTCTGTGGCAGAATTAACCAAGAATCTCTTTGCTGGGAACTCAAGGGAACTCATTGATAGGAAAACTACCAACAAACAAAAACAAACACTTGTTGTTAGAAACTCACATAAGAGTTCACTCTTCAATCTTGACAACCTGACTCTTCAGTATTTGACTCCAAATTGCTCCAAAAATTCTCTAGCATGCTCTAGAATTTTCCCTCCATAGTTGCTCTACCTCCAAGCTCTTCTTTTATACTCTCTTCTTGTTGTTCATGCAAAAACTTGACTGTCTAAAATTGTTGTAACAACCCATACAAATTTCCTCTCCTTTGGAATTCTTGCTTGACTCACACACTTCCCCAAGATGATTCTACTCATCCCCAATGCTCCCAATAGCTATGGTATGTGACTTCTCACACCCACCCTCTTACATGCACTCAATGATTGGATTTGGGGACACTCAATTAGAAAATAGAGTTTAATGCATAATGATAATAACATTCAAGAATGTGGGTAGAATTAATAGACATGGGAAATTCCCCCTTGGACCCCTCTCTTAGACATTCTCATGGACCCTCCCGTATATTATGGATTGATTCAACCCCATCTCTACCCATATCCCTTAGCAATTGGCATCACATTTTATTTATTAAAGCTTAGAAATACATTTTGCATATACATCGCTTGGCCATAGCCACACATTATATCTAAATTAAGCACTATTTAAACTAAGGATTATAGTGGGGATGTTATAACAAACATAGAAATAAAGTGTAATAATCATATCTACATTTATATAGTAGAATATACATGATTGCATAAATCAAAACATGTACCATAATGGCGAGTGTTTTATAAACAAAACACATTTTTTCGAAGCCATGATGCACACTATCTCTCAAAATATCTTATGTTGGATGCACTCCATATTTTGTTTCCTACATGTTTAATATCCCATGACAAAGCACGATCGACATGATTAATATAAAGGTTTCTTGTTGTTCCATTAATTATAAAATGATGGAAGTTAAACAACATAGCTACTTACAAATTGTTCAATTAAACCTTGATATTTCAACATATACTTACAGCCCATACTGAACCCAATTTCGTTCAATTCTTCGTTTGGTTCTTTTTTGTATGTTAGCACCTATTAGAAGACATCCATGTACAGGTGTAAATTAATTATTTAAATACAAATATCACAACAAATATGAAATCATAAGTAAGGCAACAAATGTAAGTACTCTCAAACTTTACGATCTACCATTTTATTCCTCGTTGTCATGTCTTATGTGTTGAATAGGTTCCATCTTTTTTTCTTTTCTACAACAAAACAATTGAAAATTAGTATTTCATGTGATAATTAAATTCAATGTACATAAAAGAATAAATGAATGATTATGTACCTTTGATGCATGTTGTTGTTGGGATGGTTCCTCCTGCGATGCAATTATGTTAGTTTCTTTTACCATCTTCTTATATACTTTTTTTGGACATCCCTGTCGACATGTATTGGTTTTCCACTCGTTTGTCCCTTGAAATTTGCATAATCTTCCTAAAAAATGAAAAACACAATACATTTTTTTAATCGATATGAAAGTAATATAGAAAACAATAAAATTAATTTTTGGGACATATTATAGAAAACTGTTTAGTAATATTAGTTTTTAAATTTTTTTTTTTTGTTATTGTAAGTTTATATTCTGGAAATGCTTCATGTAGTTTATATTTAACTTGTTCTTGGAGTCATTGGGTTGATTTTTGTATTGTAAGTGGAAAGTACACCTATATGTTATTTCCATTATATCCCTCATAGTTTTGTAAAAAAACTCCCCCTCTCATTAACTTCCAACACCACTCGAGATGAATTGAGGATCAAGTCATCATCATTTACATCCTTCATAATTTTTATCTACTTAGGACGGCATTCTGTTCCCTCATTATCAGTCCCTCCAAAACATTAAAAAAATGTGAAATCAAGTGTTTAAAACATGTCACTGATTAATGTTAAGAAATTCATTTTTAGTAAAAAGTCAAAGAAAAACTTCATGTTGATTACCTTTTGATCCACTTAATTCTTGTCTTTGCAACATTTCCATAAATCTTCTATGCTCTTTTCCAATCAGTTTGC
>JZKD02S0715395.1:158103-203138 GCA_000966675.3 Picea glauca | reverse complement strand
CGGGGTCGTAACTTTTGCATACGATCTCCGTTTTAGGCGTGTGATAGCTCGTTGGAAAGGTATCGTCGAGGAGATTCATTTTGGGGGCTCAATCATGCCTTCGGTTATCATTGAGCACCTTGATCTCAAAAAAACCTTCATTTAGGCCCTCAAAATGGCCCCGGAAGTTAAACTTGCTAAAAATAGTAAATTGCCAAAATTGCCAGAAAACTATTTTGAGCCAGTCGGAAAAAGTGGGTGGCCACCAATATCCACCTGGATCAAGTTGCTAGATGGAAATTATACCTTCTGCATGAGAGGAATAATTATGCAATTGAAAATATTTCTTCATTTCCAGGATCCATGTCTCTGCATATTCATCTTTCTTGTGCTCGCCATCAAATGTAGGAGGCTTGATTTTGTTCATTTCTTGTCGTAGCTCATCCACCCTAGACCTCTTATTCTTCCTGAAAGGGGATGGACTTGATTTTTTATGTGCCCTCTTATTGGAATTCCTCGGGGAGTGATGGTGATGTTTGATAACACTTATTGTTCTTATTTTCTCATTAGGAGACCCGTGACTTCCTGATTTGCTTGAGCCACTCTCCTTATCCAATTTATTTTCTATGTTGTTTAAGATCTGCATTAAATTCATGTTGAAGTCATCCTGATGCTCCTTGGCTCTCATAATCCTTTCATTATCATATTTATGTCTTTGGACATCCTTCTGCAAATTTATAATGGTCTCTACCATGTTCATGTTTTCATCCCTTCCTTCTCCATGTCCATTGTAGTTTGTTCCTTCAATGCCCAAATGGACATCCATCCCTCTGATCTCATCTTCCTGGATGTAAGTCCCTTGTGCATATTCCATTCCTATGGACTATGTGTTTATCCTAATCTGATCTAGTTTTTTTTTAACTCTGCAAGATGTGCAACCAACAAAACTGTGCCAGGCTAACTGTTTCAATCAACAATTTCATGAAAATATGAACCATTCTAGTTCAATAATATATCAGAATTATTTCTTCTTTTTTACTCAAAAATTGAAGTTCCAAATCAATTTATGGTTGAATATTTATATTCTCTTGTCCAATACCTTTCCAATGCCTGCTCCCATGCTCAATTCTGAGTCTTGAGTAGAAAGTTATGGTTATTTGAAAATTGCTCATTAATTTTTCTGTTCACACTTCAACTTGGCGCAAGTCTGTGCTACAATTATGCATTTTTGCACCTACTCCATTGGATTTTTCGTAGGAGATCAATTGAGTTTCTCCATATACATACTCTGGACACTTTGTCCAAGTTTCACCTTTTTTTGGGTTCTGGGCTGCCAATTATAGCCTGCTGAAGTTCTAGGCCAATTCGTGTTTTTGGTCTGGAATGCTACATGTACCTTCTTTTCCATATTAAACATTTTTAATATGCCCAGAAATTTAATTTATCTCTGGGAATGTCTTTTATGGTTCAATATATTTCCATTGACTGCTCCTGCTCCTCAATTTGATTCCAGAGAAGAAATTTATGGCTCTTTGAAGTTAGTTGTGTCTTAAAATTTACCCTCCATTGTTTGTGATGTAACTTTCTCATAAAATCTCTATTTGACGAACAATTTACACCATTAGAAAGCTCTCTCCGTGCTCTTTTATTTGATTTGCAGAGACATAGTGTACCTTGGTACACTCTTTTATCGTGGTTCTTGCGTTGCTAAAAACACACTTAAGGGCCTAAAAAATGCATTGCAAAAATATGACGTTCAAATGATATAAACCGTGGCAAAAAATTGTTGGCTTTCTGCTATTGTTCACCCTCTAGATGAATTTGTGCACACACATTTCAATTTGTATGCCCATATTTAGCATGCACAACAACACCACAAGGTAATTTGTGCTCCATGCACCTATAACCACTGTGCATCACTTCTTTGTCGTGTCAATAACTGGTGCGCACTACTTTTGTGTCACGCGCCAATATCCATCCCGCACAGTTTTGGTTCTTGCACTATTACCTGTTGCGCAAAATTTTTGTATCACACGTTGATAGTATGCGTGCATTTTAGTTTACACGTTGCTCCATGCCAAATTTTAGTATGCCTCCACTGTGCACCAATACTCTGTGTGTACCATTAACCAAACTGTCGTGCGACAACTTATACCCAAATTGCACGCACACCAATAAAATTCCTCTACGCTCTACCAATACTGTGCACACCACGCACACCATTATTATGTGTGTGCACACCGCGCGCACCTTATTATGTGTATGCACACCGCGCAATGCTAAATTTAGCGCGCATACCTGCACACCAACATTTTTCCGTGCAACGCCAAAATTTAGCGTGTGCACCCACACATCAACATTTTTCCACGCGGCGCCAAAATTTAGCGCGTACACTGCACACCAACATTTTTTCACGCGACACCAAAATTTAGCCCGCGCACCCGCACACCAACATTTTTCCGCATGGCACCAAAATTTAGGGTGCGCACGAGCACGCCAATAGTTTTCCATGTAGTGCCTAATTTTTACATATCATAGGATTTTCACTGCGCATCATGCATTTTTAGTGTGCTCACATGCACACATTCATTTTTATGCACATCAATTCCTCATGAATTCTGTTGCAGAAATTGGGGCTCTTTTCTAACTTTTTCCCCAATTTACCATAAACATTCTGCAACTATGAAATTAGCTCAATTTCACCCCGATAACACCAATTCAACCTCTGTAACAACAAATTGTTGTGGGTTGACAATTCTGGAACGAATTTTTCCCAAACTCACTTAACGAATTGAGGATTTTAATTACTAATTTTTCTCCATCTTGGCTTCACTGTAACTTCAAATTCGACCCATTCTAGGTCCGAATTTTGCTACAACAGATATTAAATCAGGAATATCTCACCACTTGGCCAAATTTCTCAATTTTCCCATGAATTTAACAACAAAAATTGGGGATTTTTCCCAATTCCGTGTCGTTGCTTCTAAATTTTACCATGGAGGCTCTGTAACTTGAAATTTGGCCACTTCGAAATCAATCCTCTGTGAAATTTCACTTCAACTCAACTTGCTTGGCCCATCCAAGCTCTGTGTTGAAAACTAAAGCTCTGATACCATATTGTAACATCTACAGCCACCCATTGTTGGGCCATGCTACTCCAGAGAACGCTTTTGCTTTCTCTACGGAACATATTGTAACATACCCAACATCCAATTGAGCTATTCCACATAATTTTTTTTAACTACATGCAATTAAAACATACACACACAGAACTATTGCGAAAGTTTATATATAAAACGTAAACATACAAATGCATTTTCTAATTGCACAGATTCATATTGAAATAATAGTAAACACATACATGCAACATATACAGGAAATACCCATGACTATGAAGACAATTATAACCACACATAGGATAAACCCACAAAAATAAACACGTAAATAATAATACAACATGTAAATTTATCACAC
The DNA here is from genome assembly GCA_000966675.3 of Picea glauca. Lineage (NCBI taxonomy): Eukaryota > Viridiplantae > Streptophyta > Pinopsida > Pinales > Pinaceae > Picea > Picea glauca. The sequence goes on along the minus strand of JZKD02S0715395.1, from coordinate 199,685 downwards.
AGTTGACACTTATCTTGGTAAGAATATCACCAACTGCATGTAGACCTTCCACGAACCTCCCAGCCTTAGACCACACTGCTCATCACTCTTAGCAGTGGGTCACCCCCGAGCTGGGACTAAACTCCACTTGGGTAAAGGGATTCCTAACCAGACTAACGACTCATAGACAACAAGAAATATTGTCACAAGTGCCCACTCAAACTAAAAGCCTACAGTTCCTCATTCCCCACATGCTTGTCCCACCCTAGAAAGTGTGCCCCTTCTCTGTTCAACAGTCCTTCGACTGTCCCACTTCCTTTCTGGGATTCAACAATAGGCCAGACATGAAGTCTCAGAGCCCTGTAGCTGGAGTTTAACACCTTCAAGAAATCAATTCCCAAAAATTCTCTCACTCAGAGAGGAATTTCTCATGGGCTTGAAAACTCGCCTCTTCAATATCCCATGGGCTTGAAAACCCACTTCTTCAGTCCATAACCTAAGATAACTAGATACACAAACAAGTATGGCTATAGATACAGGTTTAGGTACAGTGACATGAAGGTACATAATATAGCTCAATGAGTGTGTGAATGTTCATGGATGATTGACTGGATGACTGAATGATGGGAAGAATGATGGGAAATGAACTAAGTCCAAACAATATGTATGAATGTCCCCAACTTGACACTTGTCATGTTGGGAGCTACTTTGGCCCACTTGTCCCCATCCTATAGAACTTAGGATAAAATAATTATCCATACTTTATACTTAAAGAAATATTAATATAATATTCCTTTTTGGCTTAAGCTCCTTGGCTTAGCCCCTTTTTATTAACTTTTATCCCCCACCTTTTCCCTAACTAGTGTAGTTTAGTCCCCCATACTCTTTTATCATGGTTGGTATGAACACAATGATGTATTTTATATTAATGTTGAGAAATATACAAAAGTAAGCGCACTAGATTTTAACATCTAGGCTCTCCGGCCTAATAATCACAAAACTGGCTCACCAGCCTATAAAACACAACATATACACAAAGGCTCCTTGGCCTCAAAATCGCGCGCACTTAATTTGTTGCGCATAGTATCCTAGAATGTGCACACTTCCTCATTTTACTGTGCAGTACATGTGTGCACTATGCCATTAAAGGTGTATACAAAAATGATATCAAACAACTCACCAACTTAAGTACATTTTCATTTACATTACAATTGCGTTCGGCCTAGGGATATTACAACTAAGGTCTAGGGCATGCCTTATCTAAGAGGAAGACATCCTAAGAAACCAACAAACGGACATAGTGGAGTTAGGGTGAAGTTGTCATGGTGACAATGTTAGATGATCAAGATTTTATTCCATGCATACTTATTGTAGTAGTGAAGGCCATCTTAGTGAAATGCATTAATATAGAGCACTTCATGGGAAAAGTTCCTTTGTGGTGGGTGCCATGGTGAAGCATGGTAGGAATATACATTTATGGTGAAGAGCACCTTATGGATATTGTCTTGGTTGTTGACTGACGACCTTCCACTAGCACCACGACTCATAGATGTGGATGGGAAAAGCATGAGGTGACCCACCAATGAGCAATATGGTTACCACAACAAATTCATTTGCAAAATTCTACATGTAATAATGTAACAACAAGAAAATGAAGTGAAGTAGTTTTGTTGCAATGGCATGCATGGGATGTAGATGTGCCAAGGCATGTCATCATCTTAACAAGATAGAAAATGTGAAAATAAGTTAAACATTTCTATTGGATAAGAAGGGTTTTGTTCACAACATGACTTTTCTTAGATGAATTGGAACTTAGTCAACCCAAAAATAGTTTAAGGCATTCTTTGGGGAGTGCATGGTTTAAGGAAGTTGGGAACTACATGTTTTATGGTTGTTGAGTGTCAGTTGAAGTTCATTGTGCACTTAGAGTTTCATGCTTCATGGAAAATCCATCGAGGACATGTCCTAAAGAGGTTGATTTCCCATGAAATATGGCACACTTGCATGGTTTTGGGGTATCCTTTCCAAGATCATGGCATATTTTGAGGAGGTGGATGCAACTACCTAATTGATGATGGATGAGTGTAGGATTACGGGTCCACTTAAAATTAGAGGGTGAGGCAAGTCACCCCATATTAGGGGAAATATTTAAGTCATCACTCCTATATAATGAAATTATGAGTTGGGTGGAAAGCATTCAATACTAGACAAACATAACAACTTGGAGAAGACTAAGACATAGGGAGCAACTTAGTAAAATCCAAGGCATAGTTTTTTTTTTTAAGAAAGGAAAGTGTGAGTTTGGTATGATGACTTGGATAGATGTTTTATAAGTGTTGAAGAATAGGGTACTATATGAGGTAGACTTGCGATTTGCGGTAAGGGTTTTGTGGGTTTACTTGTATTGAATCAAGGATGGTGTTCTTGGGTCTTTTACATCTATGTTAACGTTGTAGTGGTTGATTGAACCTTACCTATGTAGCTCATTGCAAACATTCTTCTTAAAAAATTTAAGAAACTTATATTAAGTGTTTCCCTAAAAATTGTGTTGTGGTTTCTTTATGTAAAAAACTTTATGTTCCTTTTGATGTTCATGAAATGGTTGTGTTGAAGTTACTGAGATATTTTAAACAAAATGGTTGGACATTTCCTCGTAATGTTGGTTTTGTTGTAAAATCAACTAGCTTAATTTGGGCATTATGTTGGGTCATGTCTGATATGTTAGGAATAGTTTGGTTATAAGTAAGCCTAGGTTGATATCATCACTAGGTTTGAAGCAATTTAGTTTCACACACCCTAAGACTAACCAAAATGAAAAGTTTGGAGGAATTCTCTAGGTGACATAGTGGATGTTACAACATCTTGTATTTATTTAGATGTATTTTTGGTTATAAGCCAACATTCAATATGGCCCTCCCTTCTCAAATTTGAATCAACAAGGGTTACACTATACATATGTTAAATCTTATGGTGAGCCAATGTTCTCATCTTTAGTTTGAAGATGTTTGGTCTAAGATAAATCTTTTGTATAATATTGTACCATTGAATCTAAAGTATGGATGTGGCATTTGGTGTACTAGACTTCAAAAAATAGAATGATCCCATTATGAAAGAGATATTTTTCCATGTACTCTAAACACATTAGATGTAAGATATTAACGCTTCATGCAATTAATTTTCCAAAGTCCAAGGTTTACCTTTTTTATATATCCTTTCACATTATTACTTTCCTATAGTGGCTTCATTGCTTAACCAATTTTAGTCTTAGCAAGTACATTCACACATTTCTTGTGCTTTAGTTTTGCATGCATATGGGAAAATAGGGCTACCAATGCTCATTCTATAGAGAGTTTATGGCTCTTTTACATTGATGTCCATTTTTCTTTGTGATGTGATGGTAAGAATCAATTGAGAGACTCCATATATGGTTGTGAGATTATACCACAATTTTATTAGTTTTCAAAGAAGGAAAAGCCATGATTGGGTCCGAAGAGCAATATTCATCTTGGATTCGAATCAGATAACAATATGCAATCTATAGTAGTTGGTAATAGATCAAGATTTGGAAACCAAATTCCAAGAGGGCTTTCTTTAAGCAAGAATTCTCCTCTGATAATTCTTTTGACTTGAGACAATTAATTAGTATGAAAAGGTTTCCATGAAGAAAAAAATATTCTCTATATAAAGTTTTGAAATACAAAGAATATTGAAGTTTTTGTCGTTCTTTTGACAAACTCAGAATATTGTAAAAAGGTAAATATGAATAGTGTCTAGACTTTATGCCAATCATTAACACTGTTGGGTTATGACATATTTAGCATCAAATTGTAGAATTAATTTTGAAATATTGCAATATTTATTCAACTTTGACATGCACCAATATAACTTGGAAAATCATAATGGTACACAGTGGACAGTGACCCGACATTCAGGATAGTCAATTATAGCTCCTTTTGGGATGTCATTGACCCTTTTATAGCACCAAATGGTCAGCAAGAAGCCCAAGGAAATAGAAGAAGTGAAATTTTGCTAAGGGGATAGTGAGGGCACTCTCATTTTTTCACTGGAAATTTCTATAGTTTTTTGACATATTTTGAAAGAGGCTTTGCACAACAATCAGGTGAGGAAATTGACGCTTTAGGTGAGGTCATTGGAGGATCCCCTAAGACTTTACAAGGTTTTGTAATTTAGTGAAATATTTGCCAATATTTTACAAGATTTTATGATTAAGTGAAAGATTCACCAATATTTTACAAGATTATATAATTGATTAAAAGATTCACCAAAAAATTATATATACATTTTATATTATTGATAAAATAGCCTTCAATTTTTCCGATGTATCATGGGGATTCTCCCATTTATTATACATATAAATTTAGTGGGGGTTATTAAAATCACCCTTGTTAAGGAGTTGAGTTAGTGCGAGGTGATAATGCACACCCAAAAGGAATTATCAGTGTTTGAATTCAAATTATGCAATTCTATTGTTGTAGATGTATAAGATATATATGGTCGTTTTTTGTTCATTATTAAAAGTTCTTGATGGATCTTTTATAGTTTAAATCATTGTGTTTCTCTACATTTTTTCCATGCTCGAATGTATGTGAAGTTTCCCATGCAACATGATTCAAATTTAAAAGGATAACAAAGTTGTTACCCCATTCTTAGCCTTTTAATTCCATGTATAATACACTTCCTTGTCACATTTTTTAAGAATTCACAATGGTGATGTACAGTGGGTTATAAAAACATTATTTGAGTTGTATATAGTTATACTCTATCACTAAAGGAGAATTAAAAAAAATAAATAGGGATTTTCCTATTTATTACATTATCCACCTATAATGTGTTATGTTTTCCCTGTACTCGAGAGCTATTATGAGCTTAAATGAATTGAAATGTGTTTTCTCATCAATAAAGTAGTTTTTTTTGTTCATCACTTGCCTCTATTAATGTTACTCATACTCAACACTTTGTTTAATGAGAAATAAGCATGCATGGAAACAATATATCAGGCATATAGAAAATTGATTGGGTTTCAAGGCCACATATTTTAAGCCAATCATAGCTCTATTTCAAAGAAATATTTTGAGCTAAAATTATTACTTGGGTATACTATTAAATTCATTATTTTCTTCCATGCCTCTATAATCATTCCTTTCACTACTAATTGCATGTAAGAAAATTTGTTTTGTACAAATAATGAGGAAACAAAGCATATTATTCAAGCTCTATCAAATAATAAAGTGTATTTGAAAGAAAGAAAATAAATGCATGGAGTAAACTAAACCCATACTCTGTAAAGTATGCATGCAATTCATCATTACTCCATCCTCTCAAGCCTCATACTTCCTAATCCTAGCCATCATTTAACTATATAAATGAACATTTAGTGGAGTACTATCTATTCATATTTTCCTATAGTTGACAGTATGTTGAAAGTTTGAAATGTTTATAGAATGGAGAATGAAAAATGTTTATGCATACTACTACATGAGTTTCTTTAGTAGAGGCTATTGTGGATCCCAAATAGGACATGGTGGGAGACTTAATTTCATTTGGAAAGAAGGGATAAACAAGAGGATAATATTTCATGTACATTTTGATGAAAATTATAATGAATTCAATAAGCTATCATAGAAAGTGCATATTTTCTTGTGTGAGAAAGATTTATCTCATCCTTTTATACCTACTAATGCCCCCCTTGTAGCCTCACCACAACATAACAAATGTCCCTCAATCTTAGCCATACCCTATGAATTATGGGTGGGGAGAAAACCCAAACAAACCTACCACTGGGATTTCCAATTGGCCAAGCAACCATAAGAAACCACCTTTTCCAATCACTACCCCTATTTCTACCTCTACCAATTCATTTGCTCAATACCAACAACCCATTGAGACCAAGTCTTCCTCACTAAATATTCCAACTAATGAAAAGGGAAAACAACCTCTTGTCAAATCCCCTAGCAATTAGTCTACCCATTCTATCTCCACTCACTCAAAAGCAAACACCAAGAAGACAAAAGGAGACAATATGAGGGATAATTCACATTTGTACATGCACCAAAAATTGTCTCAGTATTGATGTTTTTATTTTTATTATGGTCATACTAATGGAATGTACTTTATTTTCACTGGATCAGACATTAAAAAAGTTAACTAAAAACTATGATGCCTCTAATATTTTTGGAGATCAAATGTTATATCTTAAGCTTGTTTTGATATACAGAGGGACAAGGCTACGATGCTAATATATCTTGATGGTTGTTTGTACATGTTATTTTAAAGGAATACATATTACTTTATGCATATTGTCTTGAAACAATGAGCGGAGTTACAAGCTAGGTACATATATATGGTGTGAGACATAAGTTTTATCTCATTTATGAGTCAAGTGGGACCCATGCCTATCTTACGTAAACTAAAAAATATAATCCCATAGTTACTTTACTAATTAAAATTTCATTGATTCTACTTTCTCCTTCATTTCCTGTAAATATTTATTAAGTAAAATAAAATGGTTGAAACCAAATAGCTACTGAAGAGAATACAAAAGGAGAAGGAGAGATCAATGCAAAGGGGATTCATATAGAGAGAGGTATGCTAGAGATTTAAGAGTTTTATGCACTTGATTATTTCTCACATCCATATTGGTTTTTTGCGGGCTTAATAATTTTGTTGATAGTAGGGATTTCTTGAAAAGTGGGTGAGAAAGGCAAAGTGAGATTGATTTGGCCCTTTTTTGAGTTTTTTTTTATGTTTCTAAATTGTTTCCTCTTTTTAGAAGTTTTGAATTTGTTGCAGTGCTAATGAGTGGTACGTTATGAAAATTGTAAATTGTGTGCATGTCACTACTTGAAGTGGTCCAAGTCATCATATTATTTTTCTCAAGCACTTGGTTGTCCTTGTATCATTTTATTTACATCTAGGGATTCCAAAATTTTCTTTGGTCCAATTTCTTGTGGGAAATTGAAGAAATTATTATGTTCAAGACTAATGTATGGGTCAATCAATAAAAGGATCATTACATTTCATTCATTGTTGAGTTTATGCTCATTGTTTAAGTGATTTATTTTTCGTTCCACACACACACACACACACACATATTTCTTTATAATGCACATATATATGTTTTATTCCACTTTATTTTGAAGATTTTTTTTTTTAAATGGAAAATATCAAAACATTTGAATAAGAACTTTTATGTTAAGGATTCATGAATATGAAGCATGTATCATTTTTCCTAAATATTTAAATTTAGATTATCATTTTTGTCTTACCTCACCAAGCCTTATGAGGTTTGAAGTGTTGTGATCAAAACATTACAATTTCAGCCTCAACATATTTTGGCGACCACACTGGGGATACGAATTGAAGCCCTTTGATTCTTTATTTTTTGAATATGGTAAGGTAATTGAGTTTTCATCTTCCCTTATCACTTTACCTACATCTCATCAACCTAACATTCAAATCCAATTCCATGACCAAACTAGCATTACTTCTTGTTTGTTTGGTTATATATTGGAGACAACTACCTCTCATGAACAACTCGAATGTTCTAGGAACATTATATTTTGAGATATTAAAATTCAAGAAAAATGATATATTCTTGAGAGGCATGTTTGTAATCATCCCACTCAACCTTGAGTTGTCTTATGACCGCTCTTTTATAATATTCATGTAGAGCAAGAGGTAAATCTCTTGAATTTGATCCTTTGGATGAAATTAGGAGGAGAAAAATAATCTTAGAAAACTGTCATAGGAAGCTTCGACAAACTATTTCTAATTCCAAGACAAAAGTTACAAGTTTGTCTCAATATTTTTCACTGAGAAAGAATAGAATGACTTCTTCTTTAGGCTCAAGTCAAACCTGTACCTCTCAAGCCTCAAACTCTCAATTGATTGTGAACATGTACATTCATTTCAACCCAATTTAGTCTACAACCAATCCAATGAGAGTATTTCATCAATATGGGTTGTTTCAATTCAAAGAATATTCTAATACCACTCGGCACATGCCTTCACCCTTTAACTTAAATCCAACAACTACCCTTCTTCCAAAATTCAAAGATCATTTTCCAAGTTTTTAGGAAATGGAACCATTTATGTTAATGAGCATTTGATTTCTTTTTCTAACACATGTCATGATATTGGCACTAATAATAATGATACATGTATGAGACATTTTTTTAATTCATTGGAAGGGAAGCCAGTTGCTGAATTCTTTGAATTTCCTCTAAAATATTTTTCTACTTGGGATGAAATTTGTTACTAGTTTAAATCGACTTATGGATAGCCTCAAAGCCCAATAGATTTGTTGAAAAGTTATAACAATTTTACCTTTAATCAAGGTGATACTATAAAGGATTTTAATTTATGTTTCAATAAAATATATAATCATATTCCTGAGGTCATTATGCCTCATAATAAAATTTCTCTCATGCATTATTACAATGATTTTCCTCCTTATTGTCATAGATTGGAAGAGAAAAGTGAAAACAATTTAGGGTCATCCTTACAAACTTTCCTTGAGAACAAGTCTTCCTCTTTAATATTCATGTAAACAAGCTAACTTAACAGTTGTCTTATAGTTGGTTCAAGATATGAACAATAGAATAATCTCTTTTGAAAAAATGGTGGTTATTCAACCAACCCAAGAGACCTATGTACATGCCTAACTTCGCAATCAGAATCAAAATTTCCATCCCAAGACTATTCTTTCCCAGTCTTGGTGCAATTTTTGTGAATAAAATCACAAAGAAATCACTTGTGAACTTAGAAAAAATGCTCGACAAAAGATTTTTGGAAAAGAAAATGACTTTATCATTGCTACCTTATATTGGGCACCTGAGGACGATGTTATGTTAGTTAATACTAGAAATTATTCTTATTATAATAATAAAAAAAGGTGATTCCCAAAAGACCACTTCTACCAAGTGTGTTCAACAGTTTGGAGTTAGTCCATCATCTTCTTCCACTTCTTTTCAAAATAATAATATTTTGAAACAAATGGACACTATTCTACATGACCACTATTCTAGAGCATCAAGAACATCTAAAAGGATTCATGATACATGATTAGATATGACCACTGTTCTAGAGCATCAAGAACATCTAAAAGGATTCATAGAGGCTAAAATCTATATTGTCGCTAGTTTGACTGCTAAAGAAGATGAGGAAGAATTTGTTGAAAAAAAAGTCCTAGTTATGAATCCTTCTAGAAACTCGGTTAAAAACCTTCCTTTTTATGTTTCCAGGAATATTATGGAAAAAATTGCACACTATTTTCTTTTTGAGGGCAGATCTCAGCCAAATGTTATTTCCAATATCATTATGTAAGAACTCGGTGTGCCTTGTACCAATGAAAATCAAAAGAATATGTTGGCTTAAAATAACCAACAACAATATACCATTGGTGAAATTAAGGATGTAACTATGGTGCTTTGTATTCATCTTGAGATACACACGACATGTAATAAACAAGCAATTGATGCACCTATGAGTAATTATTCAATCATTCTTAGTTAAGATTAGCAAGCTTTGATAGGAGGATATACGTCCATGAATGGGACTCACATGTCTCTTCCAAAATCATGTAATAACATTATAGTTATTTGTGAAGGCCACATTTCTCCATATATTGAGTGTTCCACAACCCCATGTTAATTTCATTAAAGAAATACATTAGTTTTTCATTTATCTTCTTAGAAGAAGATAATTCTGTTACATTTCCTCTTGTTGGTCATGATGATCTGATTTGAAACATGCATTTTGACGGTGCATGTTCAAGTGAAGAAAAAGGTGTAGGGATTGTGTTATACTTTCCTTTGGGGAAAATTCACAATTTCTCATCTAGACGTGAATTTTCTTACACAAACAATGTAGCAGAATTTGAAGCTATCATACTTGGCCTTGAGAACGCTATTAATTTAGGATGGCAACATCTGATAGTGTTTGATGATTCTGAATTAGTTGTAAACATGATAAATAAGATCTATAATAGTTCTAACAAGATTTTTAAAAGACACACACATGTAGTTTGAGATTTGATTTCATATTTATTGTCTTTCAATATTACTTATGTGTGTGGGGAGTTGAATTATATGGCTAAGAGATTTGTTGTTTACATAACTCATCCTAAAAAACATTTACTCCCTGAAAGATCGGAGTGCACTCTTTTCTCCTTATATCTCCCACTATACCTAACAATGTAGAATCTTGGCAAGTCTTATATGATTATGAGAGCATATGTGCTTTCTTAAAAAATGAACCTTTAGATAAAAATGAAATTATCTCTCTTGATGATAATAAATTCCTAAAGGGTTGACACCCCTTGAAGGTTCGAATTCCACTAGTGATGTTGGCAACCATGAAAAGACTTAAAAGGAATATTCTAAAGTAAATATTGGGGACATAATCCCAATGAATATTGGGATTGAAGAGGAAACTAAAATTTTAAACATACGATCCCAATGTTTGGAAGAATAAAAAAAAAAATTCATGCATTTGCTTCATGAATTTTGTGATGTCTTTGCATCGTCCTGTGTTGACTTGCATGGTTTTGATCCTACATAGTTCAATATTCTATTCCTATAAAGGAAAATACTAAACCACTTAGGAAAAAACAAAGACCAATTAACCTTGCTCTTGAGGATACTATTCAAAATGAAGTAGAAAATATGCTCGCGGGCCATATTATTTTTCTCATGAAATACTCTAAATGGGTTGCTAATCTAGTCTCAGTTAAGAAAAAAATGGGGACATCAGATTATTTTTTGACTTCCATGCCCTTAATAAGGAAAGTGTGAAGGATAATTTTCCACTTCCAAATATGGATTTAATTATTCAACAAGTAGTGGAGTCTCAAATGCTGTCACTCCTTGATGGTTTCTCAAGTTATAACCAAATACATCTAAACATAGCTAACAAATATAAAACTATGTTTACCACTCGATGGGGCACCTTCACATATGGATGTATGTATTTTGGTTTGATTAATGTAGGTGCTACTTTACAAAGAGATATGCAGATAACTTTTGATGATATTATAGGGATAATCATACAAATCCATCTTGATGATTTAACAGTTTATTACAAGATCCAAGAGGATCATCTTGATCATCTCAGACAAGTATTTCTATGTTGCAGGAAGTATGACATGTATCTAAATCCCTCAAAGTCTATTTTTTGTGTATCACCAGGTAAATTACTTGGTCATGTAGTCTTTGATTATGGTATCATCATTGATCTAGAAAGAGTAGGAGCTATCAAAGTTCTCCCAATTCCTTCTTCAAACAAAGGAATTCGATCTTTCATGGGAAATATCAAATTTGTAAGGAGATTTGTCCCATATTTTTCTAGGATGGTCAAGCCCATCCATAATTTTATTTAAAAAGAACAATTTTTTCCTAGACCCTGGAATCTGAAAAAGCCTTTGTAAAACAAAAAATTCCATTTTCTCATCCCTTGTCTTGGAAAAACTAGATTTTTCGAAAGATCTTATTGTTTATACTAATGCCACTGAAGAATCCATTTTTATTATTCTTATTCAAAAGTATGAATAAAATGTTGAGCATCCAATATCTTTCATAAGTTAGAGTCTCTCTAATATAGAAATGAAATATACCTTAATTGAAAAACAATCCTATGCTTTAGTGAAAGCTATTGATTTTTTTTTCTTTTCATCCTTGGTAAGAATACTAAGATAAAGATCCTTTTGTTTGTAGTTAAATTCTTGTTATATCAAACCATTCTATCAGGTAAAATAACACATTATATTACCAAGATTCAAGAACATGATTTCACGATTACTACTACAAATATGATAAAGGGGCGAGACTTATCCTTGAATCTGGATCAACATGTTGAACCAAGTTGCACCACTAAGAATGATGATGTTTCCTTGTCTAACTTATTCTTAGTTGAATATGAAGCTATGGATATGGAAAATAATCCTTGGTATGTGAATATCATTTACTATTTGTAGCATGAATGCTGTCCTAATCACTTGGAAAATCTTGAGTGAAGCAGGATTCATCTTGAAGCTTCAAAATATCTCATTCTAGGTAATTTACTATTTTGTAGGTATATTGATGGGTTATTATTATGTTGTATTGATGAAACAACAACTCATAATATTATTGAAAATTTATAGGGAGTTGTTGACTCATATATTCATATTGGTGGTCATTTTGCTACGAAAACCAATGCTCATAAAATATTAAGAATTGGTTATTATTGGCCTTCCATATTCAAAGATTCATACAAATTTTTCCAAGATTGTGATGAGTGCCAAAAGGCTGTTGGAAAAGAGAAATTCCAAATCCTGCCTTTACAACTTTTTATACCTAAGATTTTATTTTCTATATGTGTATTGGATCTTATAAGGTCTATTAACCCACCTTATAAGGTCCATATATTTATTCTAACTGCTACAGACTACTTTACAAAGCAGGCTGAAGCAGTTCCTCTTAAGCACACTAAGGATGAGAAAGTGATTTCTTTTCTTGAGATCAACATATTTTCTTGGTTTGCATTACCAATTGAAATTATCTCTAATAATGGACCATTTTTTATGTCTGGAAAATTGACCCAGTTCTAAAATAAATTTGGAGTGAGGCATTCCACTTCATCCACTTACTACCCTCAAGGAAATGGGCAAGTTGAGTCTATAAATAAAATCTTGGTTATGATTCTAAAAAATATTATTATTCATAAACCCCACCAATGGCATACTCTATTGACATATTCCCTATGGGCACAAAACATGACCACAAAAACCAATATAGGTCACCACCCTTTCTAGTTACTTTATGGTAAAGAATTTGTTATGCATGTTGAGCTTGAATCAACCTCTCTCATATTGGATTTTCAACCTGAAGAATTAAATTCAATAGATATTCCTCAAATATTTAATGATTTGTTGGCTCTTGAAGAACAAAGAAACTGTGCCTTAACTAATTTAAAGAAAAGACAACAAACTGTTAAAACATATTTTGATAAAAAGGCCAAGACAACCACTTTTGAAGTTGGCCAAAAAGTCCTTTTATGGGATTCTTCTCATGCCAACAAAGGGAAGAATTATAAGTTTTAGAAACTATGGCTAGGTCCACATATAATTTCCTCTATTGTCATTGATCCATCAGGATTTTTCGAATGACTTATGGTTGAGTTTTATTTGCATACATTAATTAACCATTGAGAAACTTAACGAAAAAAATGAGAATAGAAAAGGAATTATACAACCATTAACATATTTGCATATCTGAAATGCAATGAAAAACAGCAAACCATAATGCACAGGTTGATAACGGAGTTCGGCACAACTTTGCCTACGTCTTTGGGCCTTTTCTCTGTTGGGGAGGCTTCTTTATTTCTGTTTGAAAGATCAATAGTAAATCATTACAATGCAAAATGGTCTCAAGACTGATCTAGTCATGTTCGCCCAGATCTCTAGAACCATGCACAAAAAACGGCACCCGAAACGGATGTCCGGAGCTCTCAGAAACGGTCCGACAACATCTCCTCCTCAACGGCTTCCCTGCCTCAAACTGGCTTTGACTTGGCTTCTTCTCAGCATCTCTGCTCTGAATTACTCTCAAAAGCTGTCTCCATGGCTTCAAACAGGCCTTGGTTAAATAGTTGGGAAGTTAGTTATCCATCTCCAACTTCCTCCACGAATTTAGGCTCTAAAAATGCCCAATAACTCCCAAAAATGAGTTAATTACATTAAAAATGGCTTAAACATTAATTAAAACCAAAAAAGTGGTTAAAAACCCACTTTTATAACTATATTATATAGTTATATAGGCTTAGCACCTTAACCTTGGGTGCGCGCCCCTCTTGGAACGGTCACGTGCGTTAATATGGCCAAGCGCTTAGCCCTTAGGGCTACCATTGGCATTACCCCTTTCGCGCGCTTTAACACTTGGTCATATGGTAAATGTGCATGACCGTGGGCTTTAACAAAACCGTTGTAACCATGTTTAAACCGTAATTTCAAAATGCGCGCTCTCGGTTCCATGTGATGTGGTCATATTGGAAGGTTTTGCGGCGAGGGCTGGGGCCAAGCCCCGACCCTTTCCCCCCACCGCTTTAACCTTGACCAAAGTTAAATATAAGTCGCGCCGATAGGTTAACAAGCACCACCCGCCGGCCAAGTGGCTAGCCCGTCTTTGTTAGTTCGTTCACTCCCGGGAGGTCACGGGTTTGACCCCCGGTCGAGCCAACATCAAATTTTATAAAACAAACTAACGAGCCAATCAAACGGTGCCACGTGGTAGCTCGTGATTGGGCCACGTGGCACCTTACCAACCAACCAAATATTGACACGCGTCATCTGCTGATTGGCCCATGTGCCAGCGACGTCAACCTTGCTACATCATCGCCATACAGCCACATCGACCTACTGCATCATCCTTACCGTACGCTCTGTCAGCCTGCCACGTCAGTTGCTGACGTCACCCTGCCACGTGTCACCCTTTCAGTGGTGACATGTGTCACCTCGGTACTGGTCCAACTGTACCTCCGTATGCTCGAATTCGCCTGCCACATGTCGCCTCCTGGTGCTACCACGTGTCATCATCTGATGCTACCACGTGTCCTGTACGGACCTACCACGTGTCCTGTACGGACAGATACAGTCAGCATCCAAATTTTTTGCCTATTTGGCTTGGCGGATAGAATGCGATATCTTCTCCATACGGACTCCGTTTGACAAAGTAAATATACCACCGGAATCAGAAAGACAAGGCGGACGCAATGGGCTTGGTTTCATCGGATTCCGAGAAGTTTCATTTTTGAGCATTTTTCAAGCCCTGGCAGGCTTTTGAATCCGATTTCGGATCAATCATCCCCAAGGGTTAGCTCAATTGGTCTAGAGCTAGCCATGAGATCTTTCATGCTTATTGTTGGTCACAGATTCAACTCTCTTGATCCCCTTGGGGTTAGGAACAATAATCAGGGCCAACAATTTACCCCATTTACCATCAATGGATCATGGGGATGTAATCAGAGGGTTTGCCATCCATGGATCATGGGGAAGTAATCAAATGGTTTTCCATGAGGGTGTCCTTGGAAAAAAAATTGCCCACATCGTTGGAAATAACTCTTTCTTTTATATGGACGAAGATGGTAGGATTTTATCTTATAATACTAATTGTTCACACCTAAAAAATTAAATTGAATTAGAGAGAAAAGTAAAATAATTTCAATCATATATATATATATATATATACCCAATATTAGAGGTAGCGCCAAGTGGAAGTCAGTTCAATTCATACCAAAGTTGGTAGATATGCCAACGTATGAGATCCATTAAAAAAATCTAAGTGGGTATTGTTGATTCATAAAATCGTCAACAATATCATAGCTTGCAAATAGTTGCAAGGAACAATTGAATTTTTGTATTATCTATGATATTAAATATATAACTATAGGTGGGACCCTCTAGGGAGAAATAAAGATGTTTATTTTCAAATATTCCCTAGGATTGAACATTACCAGTCTACTTAAATGGTTTAATTTATACAATGATAATGTTTTCTTCTTTCAGTTTGACTATGAGTTGAATTTTGATTTGGTTGTGAGAGAAAATAAAGGTTCTACTCATTAAGCTTCAAAAAAGCCTCTATGCTACATACATTTCACTCATAAGATGTTATTATGATCATTTTTTTAAACTTATGTTGTAAATATTATAATTCTTAAAAGTATGTTTATATATCATATCAAGGCATACAACATCTTGACAAGAACATACCACAATGATTGGGTGATTAATTACATGATATGGATCAAAAAAGGATGACAAGTTCAATTTTATGCACATATTGTAGGGTGATATGGCTTACCGTGTAAAAATATTTTTGATACAACTTGAAATGTCACCACATTCATATTACAAACATATGTATATGAGAAGGTCTCAGGCGTATAAAGGAAAGGTGGCATGCTATAACATAAAGTTTTGAAGTTCAATACACACATTACATATGGTACAAATTATGAACGTTGAGTTCATAATGTTGACTACCTTGAAGTTATACTTTGACACTCGTGGTTTCGACATATGTATGGTTTGTATTGTTGATTTTTTTTGAATGTGGTTTTAATTGAGGTTGAAATAACATTGCCTGATGTGAAACCTTTGGCCGTCACTTGGGATGATTGTTAATGTATCCATTGACATGGTTTATCTGGAATGTGATTTATTGTTTACTTGGAAACCTTTCTTTTATTTGATTGGTCAATGGTGGAAAGTGGAGTCTCATGTGGATGAGAGATTATTGTGAGTGTTTATTTTAGGAGATGTGATTCAGACATGCATTCAATGCATAGGATGCAGGGATTCACTTGTAGAGGTTTACCACCTTTGCATTGGGTTTGGTATTGTATTTCATTTGATCTATTTGAAGTTGTTGATTGACAGTCTTTCTTCTGAGAGATCGATTGTGGTGGTTAAGGTAATTGTGGAACCGGTTTATCGAAGGTATTTGAAGCGTAGAGAAAGTTATGTGTATTCTATATTGTCATCCATCAAATGCATGATATTTTGCAGTAATAATTTTTAAAATGACTTTGGTTGACTGGTAATATGAGTGTGCTTCTACTTGTTCTTCCTTTCAAATTGATTTCACTTTCTTCTAAAAATAATGCTCCTTATTTCATGAATATGTGTTATTAAGATTGCTCTTGCATAAATCATGTCTTGAAAACCAGTGTTTCCAGTCCCAACTATGTGAACTCAGTACAAATAGCTCAGTTTTTATTTTTATACTGAGTTCACATAGTGTCTTTCCTTTTCTTCAAAGAAAAACAAAGACTCAAATCCAACTTCTTTTCCACTCATTAATATTTGAAGTCTTGATCAAAAGATTGAAAAAATACTTGTGGGTTTTTTTATTTGCATGTTACCAATGGGTTTCGAACTCATATCCTTCAAATGTCATTTTTCCATCCTGTAACCATTGCTCGACTTTGAATTTTGAGCAGTAGCATTACAATAATTGTTTTAGGTTTTCATCCTATTTTCTTGATAACAAACCCTATTTTGGGCCCTGACCTTGAGGTTAAAAGGTTAATCGATTATCATTTCCATGTTTTCAAACCCTAATTCGAAGCTTTGTGCATTACATGACATGGGAAATTTTGGGCTTAGTTTCATAAAGTTTGTATCTCCTTCAGTCCAATACCTTGATACTTTTATATATATATATATATGAACATGAGACCAGTATAAATGTCCTTCTACATGACCAGAAAATCAAACCTTACTTGTGTAATTTGTTGATAAAATCCTATACATAATTGTTGGATTTAACCAACATTATTGATTCCATTGGTTGGTTTATATATTTGATGGTTTTTTTAAGGTTACGGGTTTGAAATATTGTATGGAAGTCGTAAACTCTTACACCAGGTTTTGATTAAGGATTTTTTTGAAAGAAAAGGGTTTTGACCTGTGTGTTACATTTTATGGATTGTTGGAAATAATAAACCCTCGCACGAGATTGATCTGTTCGAGTTCATATTGTTGGTTTTTATTTGGTCTCAGATATTAAAACCAATTTTTCATATAGGCATGTCAAACTCATTTTCTTAAATTTGATACTGTAAGTCTATATTATTATTATACAAGAGATAATGAGTGAATTTATATGTTTACTGTTTGATTTGAAATCTTTTTTGGAAAGAGCACAATAAGGTTATTTGATTATGGGAATGCATATATAGATTGGATTAAAATATGGCCGAGTCATTTGGGAATTAGAAGATTTTTTTATTTGTAACAACCCCTTTGTTACATCATATAAATACATGAGGAAACAATTTGGGTTTTTTTTTTTAAACATTAATCAACATCATTAGAACAAGAGAAACATGACAAGACATCATTAGAACAAGTGAAACATGACAAGACATCATCAAAATAAGTGAAACATGACAAGACATCATCAAAATAAGTGAAACATGACAAGACATCATCAAAATAAGTGAAACATGACATTAATATGCTTCAATCAATTGCATTCAAATTCATGATAATAATGTATATCACTAAAACACATTATGCTTTTCTGAATTCATTTGCAAATTATATTTAGATACTACTTAAAGCACGAAGGAGTCTGTCGCTTCACATAAAATAAATTACAACTACCCACCCAACCTATCCTGCAAGGTTAGGACTTCCAAAACATATAATCAACACTCAATTCTTGGATTCATCTGATTGATCTTGACCATTTAAGGTCTCAAGACTTGGCGACTATTTTGAGGAACAAGGAAGTGTTTAATTACCAAAATTTCGATTCATTCCACAATTTAAATACAAATTACAATGTTCTTAACTACCTTTCTGCAAATAGAGAAGATCTAGTGACATGGTTACTTCATCATAACATCATTGCATACTAATTCAATAATTTATCACCTTACTCATTTAAGGATAGGAATAAATTCCAGAAACATCAAGACAATAACATTAAACAGTAACACATGATCGTTTTAATCAACAATCTACCATTCATGATAGTTTTAAATCACTTAGAAACAATGAACAAATAAACTATAACTGGGAGAGAGTCTATTCTAAGGAGTTTAAGTTCTGTAAGAATCTTGAAGCTTCTCTTCTAGAAACATGTTGCAACACCTCCAAAATCAATTCCAGGAGTGCATAGATGGCTCCATGAAGGCCCAAGGTTCAAAAGATACAACACCTGAAGTGCAAAGAGAACCTCTTAAGTCGAGCAGAGGTCAAAAATTTAAAAAGTACAAGCTTAGGAGAGATAGTGTGAAGATATACAAGGAGGCAGAAGTACACACTCAACAATTAGCATCTAAAGCTCAGGAGGGATGCGCTAAGAGCGCTGAAGTTTAAATCAATGCCAAGATAAAGAGTGACAGGGGTGTAGGGTTCAAGGAGGAGTCAATACCATTGAACCAGGATAAATCTATAATAGTCGTAAGATTTGGGAGTTGCAGAGGTAGGCCATCAGATGAACATCCAATTAAGTCCCGACAGATGGATCTCAACAAGGGTAGATCAATGACGGGGAGCCAATGCAGGATTGGAGGGTCAAGTTAATTATCACGCTAGTTTGGGTTCTGCAACCCACACGGGCCATCTATCATCACCTACAAACAGATCAATGGTTGGCATCAGTCACACTATCAACGAGCAATTTTGAATGTAGAAATCAGGAGAGGGTTTAATCATTGTGCTAGTCGAGGCTCCACAATCCTCCAAAGCCATCGATATTCAATATCGATGAAATCACAACCGTCGAATTAACCCGTTGATTAGTACTCAAGGAAATGGGCCTAGGTCATAGTTCTCGGTCATACAAAGGGAGCACAGAGGCCTCTTCGATCTATTTGACAAGGAGAGAAGAACCCCAAAGTATTGAATCTATGAAGTGATCTACACCATAGATCAGTGAGTGCTTTCTAGTCATTGGATCTGTCAATTTTTTCTGGGTAAAGGAGGATGGTTAGATAAAGTCAAGATGCTCGAGGTTTAAGCTCTAAGAATCTCACTCTGGGACAGAAGGGAAGTGGAAACAATGAAAAACCCAGAGTCACGAACTCTGAAATGAATCTGGACCATTCATCTAGGACCGATCACAGTCATTGGATGAAATCTGAGTGGAAGTAAAGCATAAGAACTTCCACTACTGACTACTTCGATGTTGACCACTCCAGCAAAAAAAATTCAAGAACATGTAAAAAATACCTGAAGTCCAAATCCCCAGAGTCACGAAGTAAGAAACATGGCAACACAATGATATCTTGCGTCATCATAGTCCATGTCAGCAAGATCACGTCAGCAAGGACACGTGGCACAATTAGATAGTGATAAGTGTCAAGGTCTAGTTGGCACTTTAGGCATGAAATTTATGAATCAAGGTGACATGTGGAAACCACTGAGCCAGTTCCACGTCAATAGTGACATCAACAACCACGTCACTCTTGGAGATTTGAATCCAATGTAAACACGGATCTCCAAAGAGTTAGATCTCTGAAATCATTTCTAGACATAGATTGGAGCAAGGTATAGGGACTGTTGATCTGTTATTTAGTTGGATTCAACTCTCGACTAAGTTAAGAGGTAAATAAAATGGATACGGAGGCCTCAAAGTTCTGAACTTTTGGAGTAAGGGAGATCCGTAGATTTAGCGAGCAAACAAGGGCCATATATCTTCAAGTCTTAGTCCTTCAGAGGTTTCGATAGTTCGACACTATGGGGGAAAGTAGTAGTTGTTGCAAAAGGTGATGAACTCCTAGAGTTTCAAACTCTAAAGGGAATCTCCATCGTAGAAAATTGTTTAAGGAGAAAGTACGCCAACTGTTAGATTATATTAGCAAAATTTGAGAATAAAGGTGGGGTAGGGTTAACCCACAACTATCGGTCAACACAACTCAAGACTAAATTTGACCGGTTAGCACTCCGAGAGAAAAGAAGGGTTGAGTTTAAGAAACCTCCAGAGCACCGGAGTTCTGAAGCCCCAAATAACACCCCTTTGGATTAGCACTAGGTTCTGTCTCTTGGTCACAAGCTTAAATTTGTTTTAGGAAAAAGGGATAATGCTCAGGAAAGAAGTAAATAAAGGTTATAAGTTCAGAGACCTTCTCCCAGACATCCCAAGATCCTGAAGTTGGATTTTTTTAAGAGACTATGGCATAGGGGTTCCTCACTACTGACAACTAGGGTTAGCCCAAGATTTACATCAGAGGAACACAAAAATTTAGGTAAACCACCATTGATAATCCACCATTTGATAGAAAATAAACATAGTAAACTTAACAGTAAGTTATGATACAAGTTCGGGTCCCATACGCCTCTCGGTAGTGAAACCCATCAAGAGAATTTATTTGAATTTTAAATGAAAGCCAATAAGGGCTTAAGATACAAATTGGAACTAAACTACAAATAACCAGGAAGGAATACATTTAAATTGTCCTAACATAATCCCCTTAAACTTTGTTGAACATATTCAGGTGAGGATGAAAAATACAGACTTAACCATAAGCTATATGAATACATATTTCTCACTAAACAAGGAGGATCAGACTGATATACAGAGTTCAAAAAACATTTGAAGTTTAGAGGGAAGATTTAAAATATAACACTGTAGCTATTGTTTGTTTTCCAACAAACATACACTGAACATTTATACCTTCCAATGATTCTATAGTGACTCTATCCATATATTGAAGTGATACTCTCATAAAACAAATAAATTCATCTTATAAATACCAAAAATCAATGAAACCTATGTGTTGAACATGTCCTTCCAGACCTTGCGCTCATTTCTTTCCTTTCCTTCCTAATCACAGAGACTTCACTGATACCTCCAAACCAATGCTAGGGTTACTCTTCTTCCTCCTTATCCCCCCAAGCAGCAAAGGGGCCAAGCAAAAAGACTAGAAAACAATAGCCTCCAGGATTTCCTCACAAGGGAGAGCTTCCACTCTTTCCACAAGCCTAGAGTCCCAACTCTCACAAGTAAAAACAAAGTCAATCAAAAATTCGACAGCATAACAGTGCATTCCCAGGGTCTGATCTCCTTCTCTTCTACATCCCTTTATTTATATAATTCTCCCTCATGGACATCTGTCCCTCATGCATAATTCGTTAATTTTTAGAAATTCAGTTCAAGGATTATTCATCCACTACATGTGTCACATTCTCCCCAGGTAGCACAAGTAATTTCTCTTTTATTTTATTTTTCTTTAAAAGTCACTTTTCTTCACATTTCCCCATGTGTTCCTAAACTTTCTCTTAGTTATCTCTTAGTTTCCCCAATCCCCTTAATTAATGGGTGTCTCCTAACTAGGTTTTAGTTAGGGTTGGATTAGGAGTCTTCTTAGTTAGGATAGGGTTGGTTGACTCAAATTCTATTCTATGCACAACCCATTCTCTCAAGTTGTAATTATTTTTAAACAAGGATTTCTTTTTCTTTTTAACAATTTCACGCACCCTTGTGTATTTTATCAATTCTTTAGGTTCTTACTTAGTATTTCCTAACCATTGATTTCCTTCGCATATTTACTCATGTCACAATTCAATTAGCCCCTTTATTAAAATTCATGGTTGGATTTAATAATTAATGCTCTATTTTTTATTAATTATTTTAATCCTTCAAGGTCAAATCATTCCAGTGTTTTCTAGGTCACCTACGTTTATCGACTCAGGTTTCAATTGTGTGATGTGCCCTTCAATATGCAACTCGTGCTCCAAGGGTGCCACTTGCGTTGAATTTTTTTTGGAAGTTTTTCCGACTCCTTGGAGTCAAAACTCCATTAGGTTGACCTTGTGAGAGACTAAGGGCTTCTAAGGAATAAGGACCCTGCCTTATTGTGTGACCCTTATAAATCTATGTGAGAAACTGTCTCAGTCTACCCTCACGGCATCGTGGACCACCCTACTAGTTAATTTTTAACCTACAGTTATGGCCACAACGATAGTGCTAGTAGGTTGTGACAGGGATTTTGCTACCCCTCTCCCTCAATATCTATTTTTTTGTGCAAGGCCCCTTTAATCCTTATGTGATTCGGATTAGAAAGCATCATCAAGCTTGCACCCACTGACAAAAACAATGTCAAAATCCATATATATAAATCGTACTAAAATCCATCGTACATCACATGTTTATAATAATTAAATGATCAAACAATACAATCCACTCCCTGGCTCAATATGGAGTCCAAGGAAGCCCCTTGATGCCATTGGAATCCATAACCTATCATGTGTCCTGCACACTCAAGACGACTTGTCAAAATCACATGTTAACACACACACACACACACATCAATAAAATACAACAATTATAACACCTCAACATCATCATATATAACCCAAAATATGAATGAAATCACAGTGTTCCATACCCGTGTCACTTGCAAGCAAGTGTCCTCAAAGAATAAGTCAATAGTAGTATGATCATTAGAGCGGGATGTTACATACACCCCCTCTTGTTTTAAACTTCATCCCAAAATTTGTACAGTATATGTAAAAGTAAGTAAATAAATGTATCTGACATAGATCTATATGTCTAAATATATCAAAACAAGTAAGGAAACTATTGACGCATCTCATATGCGTCCTCCCAGGTAGCTGAGTGTGGACTATAATTGTCTGATTAGACCTTGACTTGATCGGTTTTTCAACGCCGCATCTATCGAATGCGATGGTCCAAAATGTGGATTGGCTTCACCATGAGAGCACCCTCATCTGACACCTGCAAGGAACTCATGTCAATAACATGTGAAGGGTCACTAATATAATGTCTCAAACAGATACATGAAAAAAATCATGCATACGCCTCATAGAATCAGACAAGGCTAGTCCATAAGCCACAAGTCTCTTCTTTTCCACTACTTCAAAGGGTCCCATGAACCTAGGAGGGAGTTTATCACCTTTTCCAAACTTGATCGAAATCTTCTGCATTTTTACTCACAAGAAGACTCTATATCCAACTTCATAACTACGGTCAATGCGATGCACATAAACATAACTATTATGTCAATCTTACGCTTCTTTAATTCTCTGTTTGATCGATTTCATCTGCTCTTCCATTTCTTGAATCACATCTGGTCTTACACGTACCCTATCCTCAATTCGATCCCAAATCAATGGTGTCTGACACGGTCTCCCATAAATAAACTCAAACGGTTCCATCTTAATCGTACTCTGATAGTTGCTTTTGTATGCAAATTCTACTAATGGAAATAATTCTTCCCAACATTTATGTTGGCCCATTACATAGATATGCAACATATCCTCCAAAATCCATTTTTTCCTTTCTTTTTTCCCATCTATTTCTGGGTGATAAGTTGTGCTAAAGTTTAATTGTGTTCCCAAATCCTCTTGGAAATTGGTCCAAAACTATCCTGTAAACATGGATCCTCGATCAGATATGATTCTCTTTGGCACCCCATGTAATTTCACATTCTCACTGACAAACACTCTAGCTATGTTTGGTGTTTGATACGTCATACACACTAGAATAAAGTGTGCATTCTTCATCAGAGTGTCAACCACCACAAAAATCGAATCGTGTCTTCTTGCAATTAGTGGAAATCCAACAAGAAATTCTATTGAAATGGCTTACCATTTCGATTCAGGAATAATGTGTGGCTGTAACAATCCTGTTGGATGTCTATGTTCATCCTTCACTTGTTGAAATTCTAGACATCTCTTCATGTAACTAACTATGTCTATCTTCATTCCCTTCCAGAAGAACAAAGGCTTAAGATCTCCCTTCATCTTCATGAGTCTCAAATGAGCCATGTGTATTGCTCGATGCACTTCACTTAAGATCAAATTTCTTAGTTCATCATTAGGAGGTACGCAAATTCTTATGTTAAATCTCAATAATCCATCATCGTCTAGTGAATAACCTTCATACCTTGGTACCATCATGATATCTTGTCCAATATTTTTCTTAACTTCCTTATACTAATAATCATCGATTTGTAGAGTTAGAATCTTTTCTTGAAGATTCATCTTAAGAGGTAACATCAAAAATATGTGTGGCTTCATACTCAGTGCATCTGCCACTCAATTCACAGTTCCTTTAATGTAAGAAATTTCAAAGTCATATTCGTTAAGCAATTTTGACCAATGCCTTCGTTGTGCATTCAAGTCACTTTCTGTAAAAATATGTTGCAATCCACAATGATCTGTCTTTAATTCAAATTTTCATCCAATCAAATAATGTCTCCATACTCTCAAGGCATAAACAATATCTAATAACTCCAGTTCATGTGTTGCATAGTTCTCTTTATGCCTTCTCAATTTCCATGAAATGTAAGCGATCACTCAATCGTCTTGCATCAAAACTCCACCTAACCCTGAATCCTTGGATGCATCCATGCATACCAAGAACTCCTTGTCCATGTCAGGGAATTTTAGTATCAATGTTTTCGTCGGAACTTTGAGCCTTTGAAATGCCTCCATGAATTTCTTAGTCCACAATAACTTCTTGTTCTTATTCTCAATTTCCTGATCGATTTTGCTATCTTTGAATTTCCTTCGACAAATCATATTAATATCCTGCTAAACCCATAAAACTGTGTACTTCATGTACATTTTTCGATGTTTCCCATTCCATAATAGCCTCCACTTTCGTTGGATCCACAACGATACCTTCACCATATATGATATGTCCCAAGTAGTGAATCTTAGATTGGTAAAGATAAAATTTTGATAGCTTCTCATACAGTTTGTTTTATCTTAGGCACTGGAGGACCAACCTCAAGTGTTCATCATGCTCTTCCTTCATCCAGGAATAAATCAATATGTCATCAATAAAAGATTGAACAAACTTATCCAAGTATTCATATAACACCCCATTCATCAAAATCATGAATTCCCTGGGGGCATTTGTCAATCCGAGCGGTAAAATTGTAAACTCATAGTGTCCAAATCTCGTCTTAAAAGTGGTCTTATGGGTATCTTATTCCTTAATCCACAATTGGTGATATCCTGATCTCAATTCAATCTTTGAAAATACCATCACCCCTTTCGTCTGATCAAACAAATCATTTATTCTTGGCAATATATATTGGTTCTTGATCGTTGATTTATTCAATTGATGATAGTCAATACAAAGTATCCATGATCCATCCTTCTTCCTTACAAAAATAACTGGTGCACCCCAAGGTGACACACTTAGAAGAATAATTCCCAAGTCCAACAATTCCTTCAATTTCATTTTCAGCTCCTGCAATTCAGGCGTTGACATCTGGTAAGGAACTCTTGCAATAGGTTCAGTTCCTGGTTTCACATCTATCGTAAGCTCCAACTCTCTTTCGGGCGGTAAACTGGGTAACTCTTCTGGAAAAATGTCTGCAAACTATTTCACTATAGGAAAGTTTTCTAGTCCTTCCACCTCACCCTTTTCATTCAGTGCTAAGATTGCATATAGTCTGCATCCCTTGCGCATACTCTTCTGCAATTGTAGGGAAGAAATGAACCTCTAGGACACTGCCTATTTTCTTCCTACAATCACTCTACTTTGTCCCAAATCATCTGTCAAACTTAATTGTTTCATCTTACAGTTAAGTATCGCATCATGCAATTTCAAAAAATCCATACCAATCACTATGTCATACGATCCTAGTATCATGACATAAAGATATACCTTTGTTACAAAGTCTCCCATTTTAAGGCTACAACTTGTAACCTTTCCTCCAACCTTGTTTTCGGCACCCAATGCCATTTCCATGTACTTGAACTCATCCTGCTTGAATTCCTTTACCTTAATTCTCTGCAGCACTGCAGTAGATATGAATCTATTTGTAGCACCTAGATCTATCAATACACTATATTTTTGGTCTATGATCATACTTGAGATCTCTATCACAGTGGACTGATGCTCAGACTGGCATTTGTTCACCACTGCATGTATCTTGTGGGCCTTGCCCAAATCTTCAACTACAGTGGGTCCTGATGATCTGGCTACTTTGGCCTTCTTAATCGGATAGTCTTGTTGGTATTGTGGCCCACCACATGTCCAACATCCATTCTTCTATTCAATGCTCCTAGTCCCCAAAGTAGAAGCTGTTGAATTAACAACCTGTGATCCTGGTCTATTCTGTTGAACAGGCCTAAACTGTTGTTGTGGAAAACGTTGTTGTTGTTTTGATCCTCTGTAAATATTCCTCCACTGAGGAGTCTGTCGCCATGATGTCGTAAACATAAGTCCTTTAGGCATAAATCGAGGTCCTCTAGTATGTTTGGGTGGTTTTGGATTCTTTTGCACTCCTGATGACATATGTCCAGTCTGTCTAGAGAGAGTCCTACCTTGACCCCCACCATTCAACTCTTCCTCAGCTATGAGGGCCTTCTGAACTACATCATGAAAATTCTAAGGCATTAAGATCCTCACCTTCACATGAATGTTGGAGTTAAGGAGCAAAAGGAACGTGTTGACCTTCAACTTCTTTTTGTTTAGATGTGGAGCATACCTAAGTAGCTCCATCAATATGGCCTCATAATCTGGCATCGTACGACCACCCTGTCATAAGGTGTTTAACTCATTAAGATGACGCTCAATGAATTATTTGGACAAATACCTTTTTCGGAACCGTTCCTCGAACAATTCCCATGAAACGTCTTTGATGACCATGTTTAGCAGAGGCAAGAGTGTCTTCCACCATAGAAGAGCACTCCCCTTCAACTGAAATACCGTTATGCAGACTTTCATGTTGGAGGGATAATCACGAAGTGCGAAGCACATCTCCATATTCTCAAACCATGCCTTGACGGCTAAGCCATCCAACGCACCCAAAAACTTGGGAAATTTCACCTTCTCGAGTTATTGGTGTAAGATGCCACTACCAACTAGGGTACGTTGTGCAACCTCCTTGGGTACCGCTGCTCTTCCCTCCTATTTATACCACCGGTTGATCAATACCTCTGACATCCTCTAAAATGATCTCATCATACTTACTACATCTCCCACAATAACCTACTCTTTCTCAACATTTTTCTCCTCTTCCTGGGGATTAGACCTTTCAAGCGTGGAAGCTATTGGAGGTGTCACACCTCTTCCTCCAACACCACGTCATCTACCTTCCCTGTTCCCTTGAACCATGATTACATGGAAGAGCATTTCATATTTTTATTAATGATTTAATTCAGTCATTTCATTTAACACAAAAAATGGCATAAGGGTCCAATGTCGCAGGGTTGAACCCACTCTGATACCATATGTAACAACCCCTCTATTATGTCATATAAATACATGAGGAAAAATTCTATTTATTTTTTTAAAACATTAATAAGAATCATTAGAATAGGAGAAACATGACAAGACATCATTAGAATACGTGAAACATGACATTAACATGCTTCAGTCAATTGCAGTCAAATTCATGATAATAACATATATCAATAAAAAACATTCTTCTTTTCTCAATTCATTTGCAAAATAAATTTAGATACTACTTAAAGAATGAAGGAGTTTGTCACTTCACATAAAATAAATTACAATTACCCACCTAACCTATCCTGCAAGGTTAGGACTTCCAAGATACATAATCAATGCTCAAGTCTAGGATTCGTCTGATTGATCTTGACCATTTAAGGTCTCAAGACTGACGACTGTTATGAGGAACAAGGAAGTGTTTAATTTCCAAAATTTTGATTCATTCCACAATTTAAATATAAATTACAGTGTTCTTAACTACCTTTATGCAAATAAAGAAGATCTAGTGACATAGTTACTTCATCATAACATCATTGCATACTAATTCAATAATTTATCACCTTAATCTTTTAAGGATAGGAATAAATTCCAGAAACATCAAGACAATAACCTTAAGTAGTAACACAAAATCCTTCTAATCGACAATCTACCATTCATGACAGTTTTAAATCACTTATAAATAATGAATAAATAACATATAACTAGGAGAGAGTCTATTCTAAGGAGTTTAAGTTCTATAAGAATCCTGAAGATACTCTTCTAGCAACACAATGCAACACCTCCAGAGTCAATTCCATGAGCACGTATATGTCTCCTTGAAGACCCAAGTTTCAGAAGATACATCACCCAAAGTGAAAAGAACCCCTCTCAAGTGGAGCAGAGGTAAATTTTTTTGGAAGTACAAGCTAAAGAGAGATAGTGTGAACATACACAGGGGAGGTGCAAGTACGCACTCAACAATTAACATCTAAAGCTCAGGAGGGATGCGCTAAGAGCACTGGAGTTTAAATCAAGGCAAATATCAAGAGAGATAAGGGTGCACGGTTCAAGGAGGAGTCAAGACCATTGAACCAGGAGGAAGCTACAGTAGTCTACAGATATGGGAGTTGCAGAGGAGGGTTGTCGGATCAATATCTAATTAAGTCCCGGCCAACGAATCTCAGCAAGGGTAGATCAACGACAGGGAGCCAATGTGGGATCAAAGGTTCAAGTTAACTATCGCACCAGTTTGGGTTCCACAATCCACACAGGTCGTCGATTGTCACCTACAAACAGACCAACAGTTGGAACCGATCACACTATGAATGAGTAGTTTTGAATGTGAAAATCAGGAGAGGGTTTAAACATAGTGCTAGTCAAGGCTCCAAAATCCTCCCAAGACATCGATATTCAATATCGATGAAATTGCAACTGTCAAATTAACCCGTCGATTAGCACTCAAGGAAATGGGTCGAGGTCATAACTCTCATTCATACAAAGGGAGGACAGAGGCCCCTTCGGGCTAGTTGAAAAGGAGGGAAGAAACATGAATTCCTGAAGCTTAGAAGTGATCTACACCATAAATCAGTGATTGTTTTCTAGCGGTTGGATCTATCAAGATTTCCAGGTTAAAGGTAGATGATTAGATAAAGTCAAGATGATTGAGGTTTAAACTCCAGGAATCTCACTTCAGGAGAGAAGGGAAGTGGAAACAATGAACAACCTGGAGTCTCGAACCCCGAAATGAATCTGGACCATTGATCCAAGACCGATCACAGTCGTTGGATGAAATCCCAATGGAAGGAAAGTGTAAAAAATTCCATTGCTGACCACTTCAGTGTTGACCACTATGGCAAAAAGAAGTTTAGAACATGAAAAAAATACCTGAAGGATGAAGCCTTGGAGTCATGAAGTAATACACATGAAAACACATTGAGATCCCATGTCATCATAGTCCATGTCAGCAAGATCACGTCAATAAGGACACATGACACAATTAGATAGTGAAAAGTGTCAAGGTCTAGTTGGCACTTTAGGTACAAAAGTTATGAATCAAGGTGACACGTGGAAACCAATCAACCAGTTCCACGCCAACAGTGACATCAAAAGCCACGTCACTCTAGGAGTATGTCACTCTGGGAGATTTGAATCTAAAGTAAAAATGGATCTTCGAAGAGTTAGATCTCTGAAATCATTTCTAGTCGTAGACCAGAGCAAGGTATAGGGACTGTTGATCTCTAAGTTAGTTGGATTCGTCTCTCCACTAATATAATATGTAAAGAAAAGGGATATGAAGGCCCTGAATTTTTGAACTTTAGGAGTAAGGGAGATCTGTAGATTTAGCGAGAAAACAAAGGTCGTAGATCTTCAAGTCTTAGTCCTTTGGAGGTTTCGATAGTTTGACACTCGAAGGGAAAGGAGTGGTTGTTGCAAAAGGTGATGAACTCATAGAGTTTCAAACTCCAGAGGGGATCTACACCGTAGAAAATTGTGTAAGGAAATAGTGCGCCAGTTGTTAGATTAGATTACTGAAATTTGAGAATAAAGGTGTGGTAGGGTTAACCCATAACTACCGGTCAACATAGCTCAAGACCGGATTCGACCAGTTAGCACTCTAGAAGAAAAGAAGGGTTGATTTTAAGAAACCTTCAGAGCGTCAGAGTTCTCGAGCCCCAAATAACACCCCTTTGTATTAGCACTAGGTTATGGCTCCTGGTCACAAGCTTAAATTTGTTTTAGGAAAAAGGGCTAATTCCAAGGAAATAAGTAAGTAAACGTTATAAGTCTAGAGACCTTCGTCGAGACAGGACGAGATCCTGAAGTTGTATTTTTTAATATACTATGGAACAGGGGTTCCTCACTACTAACAACTAGGGTTAGCCCAAGATTTACATCAGAAAAACATTCGGGTAAACCGCCATTGAGAATCCACCATTTGATAGAAAATAAATATAGTAAATTTAACAATAAGTTATGATACATGTTCGGGTCCCATATGCCTCTTGACATCAAAACCCATCAATAGAATTGATTTGGATTTTAAATCAAAGTCAACAAGGGCTTACAATACAAATTGGAACTAAGCTACAAATGATCAACGAGAAATACATTTAAATTGTCCTAACATAATCCACTTAAACTTTCTTCAACATATTTGGGTGAGGATGAAAAAGAGAAAATTAACCATAAGCTATATAAATACATATTTATCACTAAACAAGGACGATCAAACCGATATACAGACTTTAGAAAACATATGAAATTTACAGGGAATAATTAAAATATAACATTGTAACTATTGTTTGTTTTCCAACAAAATTACACTGGACATTTAGACCTTCCAATGATTCTATAGTGACTCTATCCATCTATTGTACTGATAATCTTGTAAAATAAACAATTCATCTTATAAATACCATAAATCAATAAAACTTGTGTGTTGAAGATGTCCTTCCAGACCTTGTGCTCCTTCCTTTCCTTCACTTGCTAACACAGAGACTTCACCAGTACCTCCCATCCAAAGATGGCAGTATTCTTCTCCCCCTTATCCCACCGAGTCGTAAGGGGGCCAAGCAAAAAGACCATAAAACAATAGCTTCTAGGTTTGACTTGCAAGGGAGAGATTCCACTCTTTCCACAAGATTGGAGTCCCAATTCTCACACGTAAAAACACAGTCAATCAAAAATTTGGAAGCATAACAGTGCCTTCCCAGGGTCCGATCTCCTTCTCTTATACGTCCCTTTCTTTATATAATTCTCCCTCGTGGACATCTATCCCTCCTGCATAATTTGTTAACTATTAGAAATTCCATTCAAGGATTTTTCATCCACCATAGGTGTCACATTCTCTTTTATTTTATTTTTCTTTAAAGTCACCTTTCCTCACCTTTCTCTTTTATTTTTTGTTTCTTTAAAAGTCACCTTTCCTCACATTTCCCCATGTGTTCCTAAACTTTCTCTTAGTTTCCCCAATCTCCTTAATTAATGGGTGTCTCCTAACTAGGTTTTAGTTAGGGTTGGATTAGGAGTCTTCTTAGTTAGGCTAGGGTTGGTTGACTCAAATTCTATTCTATGTACAACCCATTCTCTCAAGTTGTAATTATTTTTAAACAAGGATTTATTTTTTATAACAATTTCATGCACCCTTGTGTATTTCATCAATTCTTTAGGTTCTTACTTACTATTTCCTAACCATTGATTTCCTTCACATCTTTACTCATGTCACAATTCAATTAACCCCTTTATTAAAATTCATGGTTGGCTTTAATAATTAATTCCCTATTGTTTAATCAATTATTTTAATCCTTCAAGGTCAAATCATTCCAGTGTTTTCTAGGCCACCTATGTTTATTGACTCAGGTTTCAATTGTGCGACGTGCCCATGAAGATGCAACTCATGCTCCAAGGGTACCACTCGCATTGACTTGTTTTTGGAAATTTTCCAACCCCTTGGAGTCAAAAATCCATTCGGTTGACCTTGCGAGAGACTACGAGATTCTAAGGAATAAGGACCATGCCTTATTGCTCTCCCCTTATAAATCTACGTGAGCGACTGTCTCAGTTTTCCCTCACGACATCGTGGACCGTCCAACTAGGTAATCATTAACCTACATTTCTGGCCATGACGAGAGTTCTAGTATGTTGTGACATGGATTTTGCCACCCCTCTCCCTCAATATCTAGTTTTTTGTGCAAGGACCATTTACTCCTTGTGTGAGTCAGATTAGCAAGCATCGTCAAGCCTACATCCATTGACAAAAAAATTGTAAAAATCCGTATATATAAATCCTACTAAAATCCATCATACATCATATGTGCATAATAATGAAATACTCAAACAATACAATCCAATCCTTGACTCAATCCAGAGTCCAT
Organism: Picea glauca; assembly: GCA_000966675.3. Lineage (NCBI taxonomy): Eukaryota > Viridiplantae > Streptophyta > Pinopsida > Pinales > Pinaceae > Picea > Picea glauca. The sequence goes on along the minus strand of JZKD02S0715395.1, from coordinate 167,128 downwards.
GGGAGCCCTTGATGCCACTGACATCCATAACTTGTCATGTGTCCTGCACACTCAAGATGACTTGTCAAAAACACATGTTAACACACACACACACACACACACACACACATATATATATATATCAAGCAATTATAACACCTCAACATCATCATATATAACCCAAAATTTGAATGAAATCATAGTGCTCCATACTCGGATCACTTGCAAGCAAGTGTCCTCAAAGAATAAGTCAGTAGTAGTATGCTCAGTAGGGCGGGATGTTACATTATTTTATATGCAGGACCATATCCCTCATTACTTCATTTTTCATACATCATTCCTAAATTCCCAATAACCATATATTATTTTACTTCATATTTCCTCCCCCCGTTGTACGAAATGAAAAATCATTTTCTATAAAATGTAAAGTTGCTAGCAGTTTGATATAAACAATTTGATAGGAAAAATACATTTGGATTGCTATGGTTATGGTTAATAGCATAATTGAAAGAAAAAATTGTCAAATGTTTGAATCTTTATAAGCTTGATATTAAACCATGAACTATGTTTAGAAGTGTATGTTCATCTTTCAAAGACAGATCTAGGATGAAAAAATATGATGGATATTAAAAGAAAGATCATAAGTTTTGGAAATGGTTGATTTCTATTGTTTTCATGTCCAATCCCCTTCATACTTCCATTTTACATAAATTGCTCCTGAATTCCCAACATCATGTTTCATTTTAATATCACATTTTCCCCCCTGATACATAAGCAAATGCAAGGATTTATTTTTGACGCAAAGATAATGAATATGCTAGAATCAATGTAAATGATGCTTGAAATGCCATATATGATAAGATTATCGACATGCATTGGGTATAAATTGAGATATTGGTTGAATTTTTATGACCAATATGTTTTATTACAAACATGTATTGCTCTTCCTTAAAATTTATTTTCATTTTTCATCCATTACAAACCCATCATTTTTCCCATTTCATTATAAATCTTGTCTTCTTGAATAAATATTAGTTATATGAGGTTGTGAAATATGGAAATGTTTCAAATTAGAGCTAAAATTTTATTTTGAGTTACTCTTCCCTTTTATCCCTGGTTGAATGCATGCTTGATTCTTGATTGATTCGGAGCCACTTCTAAAAATTATGTTAAATGTATAACGCATTTGATGTATTACTTGCTATTGTATTCATACTTTGATCTAGTCTTCATGTTTAATAGATGAGATTTTTCAACTGAGGTAGAAATAGAGATAACATAGGAAACAAAGGAAATTGGAATAGAGGGAAGCTAGATGGAATGCCTAGGGGAAGAAACAAGAGACATATATTCTTTGTTCACTTTGATGTTGATTCAAAGGAATTTAATCAATTCCTCCAAACTAGTCTTATCAACCTTGTAGATCAAGGATATTTAATCCTCCTCCACCACTTGTCATACATCCATTACAACCTCATCCCAACATTATCGACATACATGTACAACCACATGTATCCTTATATCCTAATATTCCATTCATTGATGGATAGAATGAAATTTTTCATGATCCCCATCCCCTTCACCATGGATGTCCTATTGTATATTTGCCATTACCTCCACCTCCTCCTAAGCATCCTCTTCAACACATTGTTTCCATGGATTCAAATTTGTTATCTTCTCAACAAATCAATAAAACCAAAGGCTTAGCTTAGGAACCTAAACCTAGCAAAGGGAAGAAAGTTTCCATGTTAGTTGGTTATGATTCATCTTCTCATTATGTCACCTCACATTCAATTCCTCAAAAGCATGATCCTAATAATATCACCTTTGATGATATGAATCCTGAAGAATCATCAAAGGAATATAGGAAATCTGCGAGGATAGATTCACATAAACGTGGGATGACTTCATCACAAGACAATGGACAGAGGAGGACAACCTCCCACAAAAAATACAACTTTTAATTCCATTTTATGATGACTTAAGTGGCATATTATTGATGATTGACTTGCACTTTTTATTTATGGACAACATATAACATACATATATATATTGGCATGGTTAAAATATTTATTGGAGTCACAAGTTTTTTTATGGAATTATTATTTATTTTGGGGATGATGGATGTGGATTTACTTTATGGGTGGTATGCTTATTGAAAATGTGGAGGTACAAAGGGATAATTTGAAAATTAAAAAATTAAGTCATTTAGGGGGTCCCCACCTATTAGTTATTATTTATTAAAAATCCTTATTATGATTATTTATTAAATTTGTCCCACTTAACTAAATGTTAGTTAACTATCTAACTAAAGTTAGTTGAAACATTCAAAACTACCTTTGAGGAATAAAATAAGAACTTGATGAAGGGACAAGGAATGATAAAATAGAGAGGCATAACTATGATAAAGTTTTATCTTGCTCTAGAGTGAGATTACATTAATTTTTCATTCATTTTTGAAATACTTGAAGGATGAATCTTCTTGTTTATAGAAGGGTTTTACTAAAGGTGGAAATAAGAAGGACTGAGAAGCATAGATTATTTACATGCTTCCAAAGGTCAATCACTTGTTTTGATAGTCGTTTCATTCTCATTTTACTTCTGAATTAATTTTCAATACTTATTAGAATTGTTTTGCAAAGTCAATACAATGGCATATTTGTGGCTTGATGATCCAATTTTATAGTCTTTGTCTTTACTTAACATACACTAGTAGTCTATGTGTAACATAACATTCCACCTTTGACATATAAGTCTTACTTTGATCCTTACTGATGCAGGGGTACGAAGAGAAAGTGTTTCGCTATAATTCAGAATTGAATTAATACAAATATTTGTTGTTTTTTTATCTCACTTTTTGGACTTGAAGTGTAATGATTATTTCAGATTTTTCTTCTGATCATTTTCTTAAATATGATATAAATATTTCAGTTACAATTTTTTTTTCTTTGATAAACAACAAACACATAAAATCAACATTATCCCCAAGTACATATTGCTTGAGGACTGATTGATATTTTTGTAAAGTCTATAAACATAGGGTAATAATCCTGCCTATCTTGCCTTAGCCTAGAAAGATTCAAAAATGTTTTTATAAGGAAATCCATTCCTTTTCATCAGCATGTACATGCAACACATGAGGGATTTTTTGGGTTGTTATATTTTTTGCAGTGAAAGTCTAGTCAAGGTGAATGGAATAAAGGTCGAAGTTGAGGTAGATCGACAATAAGTTGAAGGTCGAGGTTAGTCGACCGGGTAAAGTCGAGGTCGAAGATCGAGGCAGTTTGACATGGTAAAGGCATCTAAAACAAGTCGAAGAGTTCAACCGACAATAGGTCGACATGCGGGCATGTGGCGACTGAATGAAAACTGAATGAAGGCCGACTGGTAATTTGACTTGGAGTCAACTGTAATAGAATCCAGAGATTTGTGGGATTTATAGCTAATGATCTGCATGGATCTGTAACCGTTTTTGGGCACCAAGTATTTAGGGGTTTTCCTATTGTAAATCCTATAAAGAGGCATGTTGTAAGGTCAGAAAGGTTAATCAATGAATCATATGATATTCTTTAGAGAAATCTTTAGATGTAGGTTGTTAGTCATGCAGTTTTAAGCCCAATTGTCTATAGGGTTGTTCTTTCACAGGCAAGAGGGTATGATGTAGTTTTTTTATTAGGTGTGGACCAAGGTTAGACATGTAACCTTTTATTCAATATTGAATAAGACAACAAGAGATCAGAATTTTCAAGGAATGTTGGTTTTCCTGGTTTGGGTTTCCAAGGTAAAATCTTTGTGTACTTGTGATTTCTTTGTCATTTAAGTTCTAGATTAAATTATTCTTCTCTTCTTCTAGGTTTAGAGTGGAAGTGTATCTCATTTCCTGACAAGTTGTATCAGAGCAAAGTTCATCTCTAAAAAGTGGTATCAGAGCATGTTAAGCTTTGACGTGTGTATCAGATCTTGATTTACAAATCTTGAATCTGAGAGCTAAACCCTAGGTATAGTAAGAGTTGTAAGTCATAAATTGTGTGAAAGATCAAGGTAAAGAATGGTGAATAGTTCAAGAATAAATATAGAAAAATTCAATGGCCATAATTTTGAGCTTTGGAAGATTAAAATATAATATCTTCTTATAGATCGAGAACAATGGACAATGGTCTGTCAAGTAACTAGCTGATAGGCATGTCAACAGAAGAATGGGAGAAACTCAAAGGAAGAGAAAGAAGTATGATTTAGCTTTGTCTTGCAAATTAAGTATTGTTGAATGTCTTAGGTGAAGATTCAGACAAGAAACCGTGGGATAAGCTGGGAAGATTATACCATTCGAATTCTCTTGTAAATAAGTTGATTCACAGAAAGAAATTGTATCTTCTGAGAATGAGTGATGGAATTTCAATGACTGAGCATTTAAATGTGTTTAATACCATTTTAATCCAGTTATATTTTGTGAATATTAAAATCACTAAGGAGGAGAAGTGTATAAGCCTGTTATGATCTTTGCTAGATTCCTGGGATAGCTTAGTTTTGGCTATAAGGAGTAATACAACCAGACTAGTGCTAGAAGATGTGGTTGCTTCTCTGCTATCAGAAGAAATGAGAAGAAAGAACATGGAAGGATCAACCAAAGATGATTTAGTGGTGAGAGGTCGACCGGTTGAAAGAGATAAAGAGAAATTCTCCAGTAGAAAGTATAGGTTAAAGGGTAGATCTAAATCCCTAGTTCAGTCAACAATAAGATGTTGGAAATGAGATAAAGTTGGGAATTGAAAAAAGGAATATAATTCGAGGGAGATGGAAGTAATTACAAGATCTGACAAGAAGCAGTCAACTGAGGGAAATACAACCCCGTATAAGGGAGGTGAAGTGTACATGGAATCAACCAGTACATAGTTGGATCAATGTGTTTGGTTGATCGACTCAGGAGCATCCTATCATATGAAATTGTTAGCCCCAACCTAGGGGTAACTAAAGAGATCATGTCTCGAGGCCCACAGGTTGTAGACATGGATTTATGAGAGCCATATGGACAGAGGATATCCTTGGAGGGGACCTTATTTTCGTTGATGCATCCTACATGTTATCGCATGAAGTTGTCAGGGGTCATAGGTGCTTGTTATTAATAACTATGTTTGTAGCCTTGCCCCATCTCTCTCTCTTTCGTAGGCCAGGTCCTAAGTTTTTCCCTTCTACTGGTAAAGTCATATTCGTTGCATCTAAATCGGGGGAATGTTCTTTTTCCTTGAACCCCATATCATTTTCCCCCAACACTCATTCATTTCCCTTCTCCCCTAAAGGCACAGTTCCAGTCTCACCTGTCTGAACTCCATCTCCCCCTAGTTCTCCTACAGTTCCCATCCAAATTGTGGGTGCTAATCCTCCTAGAAATAAAATAGATGCCATAGTGGTTGCTAGGTATTCCCCTCTTGTTTTAACTTGGCCTATGAATCCCCTCCCAGTTTGAGATTACCTCTAGTACATGTCCAAGTTTACAGGAGAGGAAGACATGACTGCTGAAGAGCACCTTTAATCTTTTTATAGTTACGAAGATAATCTTAATATTGAAAATGAAGATGTATGGCTGAGATTTTTTGTACAGAGCCTTGATGGCAAGGCTAGAAAATGGTTTAGGGGTCTGACTCCTAGATCTGTTGATGGGATTGAAGCACTAGATGATGCATTCTTAAGACATTGGGGGGATAAAAAGGACTTCCTTTATTATATCATAGAGTTTGGATCTCTTAAGAGAGAAGAAGGGGAATATGTCTCAGACTTCTCCAAGAGATTTAATAAGATGTACAATAAGATTCCCACTGAAATTAATCCTACCGAAAGCTCTGCCAAGATCACTTATGCTAGTGTTTTTTACCCTGAGTTTTTCCTCCTGCTAAGAGAAAGAAGAGCTACCTCCTTGGATCATATGTAAGATGCATCCCTTGAAGTAGAATCCAATATATTGGCAGTGGATAAACTTAGGAGTAAGGTTGATAGAGACAGAAGAAAAGGTAGGGCTAAAGCTTCAACCTCTGGTTCCTCTGCTTCCCACCCTCAAGTTGATGAGTTAGCAAAATTAGTAAAATCACTTTTTGCAGAAATGGAGAAATTGAAAGTTGAAGGGAAATAAGGCTATAGGAACACCCAAAATGTTGATAACAGGGGTAATTTCAGAAGACCAAATAATGCCCCTCAGATCATCTAGAGAGATCAGAGGAATAGGTATAGGGATGATCAAAAAATCCAATCCCCTCTCCAAAATAACCTAGTCACTGATGAGGAAGGAGAGGAAGGTGAAACTAATCCTCAAATCCATTGTATTGGTGATACCTCTTCATCCCCTCATTTAAATCAATATGCATATGAAGAGTCCCACATGAATAGCCAACTAAATGAGATCAGAAAAGGAGAAGGGACCAGTGACAACCCAAATAGATATAACCTCGGGTCCTAGAAGAAAGAGGGAAAGCTTGACAGTCTTGAGCAACCTACTAGAACAAAGCATCATGTTAAGAAGGCGATAGCTAGTAGCAAACAAAGGGAGGCACAAGACCCCCAGGTAGTGGTTAAGATCCCTATCCTAGAAGTAAAGGAGATTTTGAAGCCTCCCCCTTCTTTTATCTTTGAGAATGAGATTCAAAATATTAAAATTCATGTACCTTTCTTGGAGCTAGTTAAGAATGAGGATTTCAAAATGTACCTCTCCAAAGTGATACAACCTGAGTCTTCATATCATTCCACAGATTCAGTTAGCCTCCAAGATGAAAAGCCTATTGTCATATTGGGACCTTTGGTGGAGGATAGATATTACTCCTCCCCTCCTTTCTATATCTCATTGAATATCCATGATAAGGTGTTGCACAACTGCTTGATGGATTCAGGGGCATCTCACAATATCATGCCTAATATTTTCAGGGAGGATCTCTGGTTGGAGGTTACAAAGACTTATCATGACCTTTACTCATTTGATTCCAGAAAGGTGAAGTGATTCAGAGTTATTAAAGACTTGGTTGTTTCCTTGTTTCAATTGCCAATGAAAAGTGTGTTCATGGATATTTTGGTGGTTGATGTTCCCCCTATGTTTGGGATGCTTTTGTATAGATCTTAGATTAAAATACCAGTGGGAACGTTGCAAATGGATATTTCATACGCCATTATTCCTGTGTTTGGAGGCGAACAAAGAAGTCTTTATAGGGAAGAACAACTTGCTTACATCATTAGTGATGAAGAAAATCTGACCAACCACCCCATTTTTGCAGTAGACATTGATTTAGGAACCAATATGATGCAACTCACTGATGGTCCTCAAGAAACTATTGAAATCAGAAAGTAACCCATCACCTCTCATGAAGACCTGTTAAGCCCTAAATAGTGGCTCATTACCCCTTAATTAGGGAATATTATATTAGTAATGTTATTTTATTTATGTTGTCTTTAGTCCATTAGTTGTAATTATACCTCCTAGTCTCCTATATATACCAAAGAAAAAATTTCATTTTGAATCATCTTGGAATTGTACATTTATGTGGGAATAAGGAGGTTTCCCCCTCGAAGAGGATTATTATCTGAGTTCCTCTCTTTTTCAAGGCATTGAGTACTTATTCTGAGGTTTTTCTATGCTATATTGACATTTGGTTCTTAACATATGGTATCAGAGCTCAAGGTCTTGGGTTTTCGCTTCTACATCTGAGACACCTTGAAATTTTTGCTATAATTTTTTTATACAATGTTTCAAAAGGAACGACTTGGAGGATATTTAGTAGACGGATCAAGGTACGTTGGGTTAAAATTTCATCTCCTGAGGCTTTATACTTTCGGAGATACAACCTATGAAAGATAGAGTTCTGGAATCATCCTGAACTGAGTCATTGCGAAATTTTCGCTATAAAATATTTTCTGTAATGTTGCAGACCCTGAACTCTGGAGGTTATTCACATAAATCAATAAGGTATATGTGGTAAAAATTTCATCTTTTGGATCATCTTAAATTTGTAGATACACCTTGTGGAAGATAGGGTATCTGACTAGTCCTATTGACTAGTCTCAAGAAGGTGTTACAGGCAAAAAAATCATAACTTCTTCCTAGAGTATCCAAATTGAGTGAGACTAGTTTCATTGGATAGTGGATAGTATTTAGTATTTCTGGTATGAGTTTCAGAATTTTATGTCATTTATTTTGTGCAGGGCACGGTATACAAGTGAGATATCCTGGAAAGGCCAAAAATCAACAAGTTGTGGGGAAGTTACCATAAATTCCACTTGGCACATCCAATTTTGATTAGACCTTTGGCATTGCAGAGAAGAAATATCATAGAACTATAAAAAATATTTTTTCATACCCAGAAGGGCTGAAAATTTGGAGATACAATAGAAGAAAGATTGTCTAGCAGAACCACCTCAAAATCAAGGTTCAAAAGTGATACTTGGCCAACATGCCACCCAAAAAGGGAACTTCTACAACAAATAAGCCTTCAAAAAATCCTAATTGGACTCTTTATGAAGGTGAATAAATGTGTAGGGACATAAATGATTTACAAAAAAATATAGTAACAAAAGATGAACTACAAGAGATGGAAGCTAAGTTGGAGGCAATAAATACTAAGATGGATGGTTTAAAAGAGGAGATCATGGAAGGATTGAAAATTTTCGTAATAGAGAGGACACCTGAAAGTGAAAATGTATCCCATGAAATTCATGATGAGGACACATGGAAGGTGAATCAATAATGGAGAAACTCTAACTTTGGGTTGAAGACCAACCATGTTCCTAAGATCGATATGCGAAAGTTTGATGGCAAGGACCCTATCACATGGATACTTTAGATGGAACAATTTTTTGATCTACATAATGTTCCACATACACAAAAGCTATGAATTTCTTCTTTATATTTAGAACCCAATCAATTTTTATGGTATAGATGGATTTGTTCTCGTAAATCAATCGTCACTTGGACAATTTTCATGGAAGAAATGATAGCACACTATGAGGATACAAGGAGCAATACCTTCTTTATCCAATTGATAAATCTCAAGCAAAAGGGTTCAGTTACAGAGCA
>JZKD02S0715395.1:104781-115014 GCA_000966675.3 Picea glauca | reverse complement strand
ATCTTGAATATATTGTGATCTCCATGTGTTGATGAATCTTGTATACACTTAAAAACTCAATAAATTAGTAGTAGTTAGTGATTCGAAGAAAGAATTTGGCTTGGGATCATTACACATACAAAATGTACTTTTATGCATGATTATTGCAACAACTCAGAGCTTATCAGAAGATGATTTTGTTTCAGAAGGATTAACAATGGAAACAAGGGTATGCAATTGCATTGTTTGTAGAAATTTTTACCCTGGAATAAGGGATCATGTGCTTACTATTCTGACCCAAAACAGGGTATTTATTGGCAATATGCTTAAGTTGTAGTGCCAATAATATTCCCTTGGTATATTTATAGCACCATTCAACATTTCTTGTAGTAGATTTAGGACAGAATTAATGGGAGCAACAGGAAGGAAGCAATGGATGTCATTAATACATTGGGTGAAGAGCCAACAACACATAAACAAGGTACAATTACCTTGAGAAGTGTCCAAGCATGGTGTTTCTGGTGTAACGCCCTTGCTTGAAAGGATATTATTTGGTTCTCATGGAGCATAATCATTGCATGTATTAATGAGAACCCACTATCTTGGCATCCAAATCCACTTTTGGAGGAGCTTCTAGCCTAGAAGTAACATGTGACAAAAACACTCTTGTAGGGTTGGTTAAGAGGAACAAGGGAACAAAATCCATGTTTCTATAAAAGGGAATGAAATCTATGTTTCTATAATCCCTAAAACCAACTATTCATTGGAAAATAAATTTATTGATATAGTTAATGGAGCTATTCCACCTTAGGGGTGTTAGGTTTCCTTAATGTTGGGAGATCAATTTTAATATGAGATTCATGTTAATGAAAAATTCATTAGGTAATTGAGATAAAATATGTTATTTTGAATAAAAACCTAAGATACAAGTTTCTATTATAAATTAAAATCTAGGTTACAAGTTGTTAGAAATAATAAATTTAAGTTAAAAAAAAAACTAATAAAAGCAAACAATGTGAAACAAAATAATTGTAGTTGTACTTTAGTCACTAATTATCCAAGGCAAGATTTGTATAAATAAATTGAAGTAAAATAATCATAAAAACTAGATGGTGAAGACCCCTTTGGAAATCAATATCTAGACTATCAGAAAGAAATATGCATACACGATTATGTCAGTCTTTTAAAAAACATTAAATAAAAAATGTATAATCATAAATCAAATTGAGAAATATGGGATTAAGAAGAAATGCCATTTATTTTCACCTAAATTCTTAACTTTGATTGGAAACCATCAGATCTGTAATGGGACACGATGTTGGTTGGAAGACCCCAGAACTGATGCCATTAGACACGAACTCAATCCTAAGTCCTACTAAGGAGAAAAAACAACACCAGTTAATTAATCTAGGATTTAAGCATGCAAACAAACCTTCTCACAAAGAAGCTCTAGTTGGTGATGGAATCCAACATTGCAAGATCGATGCATGAAGGGGTTGAGTTTCAGCGGGTGGGAAAGTTACATTGACAACTTGCTTGACGAATTAACGCCCTGGTGCAAGCTACCTCACGGAGCAGTGGGAAACCCTCCAAGGAGTTCGAGTGAGTCTAGCCAACGTTGATCCCAAGTACAACACCACCTTCCATGTGTTGTCACCTTGGGTAGGAAGTCTAAAATATTATGGCCTATATGGTACCACCTACTATACCAAAGCAGAAGGGGGACAATCGACAGTTAAGTTTACACACAAGGGCAGGGTAACTAAGCCTGAAACCACTTTGAGAGATTCCTCATAGAGATGTGTTGCTCCCAATTGATCCTCATAATACATGCAACCACTACACCAAGACCAAGAAAGAAGGGTTGATTACTCTGTTAGCCCCAATGCAACCTCGTGTTTGACCCTTTTGTTAGAAGGGATTCCCAAAGTCAATGATATAGAAACCGGATTTCACTCCCTAACTCAAAGCTCTATGTTTGTTTAGCAACTTTGGAAAGTTATTCTAACAATCCTATTCCAAAGATCTACACCTAAGCTAAGATGGGTTTGAAGAGACCTAGAAATTAAAGTTGCTAGATAAATTTTAATTAGCGTTTGATTTTAGGTTGTTGTTACTTAAAGAAGTGGTCATGAAACTGATCGTGTTTTGACTCGAATATTTAAACCATGCAAGAGGAAAATGAAATGAAATAATTTCAACTTCTATGAAACCTAGCTATGGGAAGGAGAAAGAGGTTTCAAGAAAAGAAATAATGTCTTGATTGATTACTATGTGTGCACTGCTAATGACAAAAAATATGAGCTAATTATTGAGATAAGTGGAAGCAGTCTTGCAAGATATTTCAACCCATTTCATTTTGATACAAATCAATAAAAAATATCATTAAAATATTAAAATGGAAATTCACATTGAAAGCAAACAATACTCGTGAGGATAAAACCATAAGGCTCTTGTCTAACTAGGATCTTTTCACTTCACTTATATGTCCATCTACTTGGGTTGGACAATACATATGCATCCATAGATTTAAATAAGTAAGAAACATTCTGGAGATGTATGGATAATGAGTTTCCATAGGCCTCTTCATTTATTTGTGGCAACTTTAACATAGTTCAAACATGGAAGCATTAACCACCATATAGAAGCAAAAAAATATGGATAAAGGATAAATTATTCATGGAGGATTGAAGTCAAACTTTAAAGCCGACCAAATGGAGACTTGTGTGGCATATTAAGTCATGTGGTGCATAATTGTGTCATAAATCCTTTGATACTCACATAATTCTTGTTACACCAAAATGTAGTAAATTGCATATCCCAATGAATTGCATAATCAATTCAAGAGCTAGTTTGGTCAAGTTGGGCCCATAATAGTTGAAAATATATAAATGAAAGTTGGGCCCATAAGAGTACAAAGGTGTATTTGGATTAATTTCAAGCACACAAGTGATACATGGTCTAATATTTGACATGGGACTCTGTTTCCTCCTTTAGAAAATATATAAATGAAAGCTTCCATCCTCCATTTTCACAATTTTAATGAGAATACCATTACTAGAATTAATGGAAACTATAATTAATTATGACATTTGATGGAATAGTTATCCATTGACATACATGGAATCCATGGAATCCTATGAAAAAATGGACTCCATTAGTGAGCTTTCATGGTCAAAATGTAGGATTCAAATATTATATTGATAAATTCATGTATATGGTTTTCTGCTTAATGAGAGGTGAACACAATCCTTGAATGCTTGTGGAATAAATAAAGATATTACAAATGGATGAGAAATTATGAAGTGGGTGATTGGCTTATGTCCAAAGATTAAAAATTGATTACGCTTTATGGAGTGGAATTCAAACCTTTCATATTACCTATATTGCTAAACCTAAGAATATTTACCTTAGAATTTGATAGAAAAATGTTCAATGTATATGAATTGCACTATCATCCCAACAATATTGGACATAATCCTCAAGTTCCTACTAGTACTATTACCTTACCTTTAGATTTAAAGAAGGAAATATATAGAGCAAGAGAAGATATCACAATAAAAGATGGATACAAGGTACATGGAGGAATGGGGGAAATTGAAGATGGAATTTCTAAGCCAATCCAAATTGATGCTACTGAAGAAAAAAAAACTGAAGATGAAAGGGGAGACTATGATCAAAAAATTATTCTCACCATTGTAGACTATGATCAAAAATTTATTCTCACCATTGTTTCCCAATATTTCTTACTATTGTAGACTATGATCATAAAGCTATTCTCACCATTGTTTCCCTCCATCCTATAACTAATAAGGATGCAAGAAACATGGTGGAAAAATATTATGACTCTACTACAATTAATATTGACATGAATCAAGTTCCTACCATTGAAATATTAGAGTTCCATAAATAGACTGTGATGTTGTTTCTAAGGACTATCTTAGCCAAAAAAATATATATCCATAGGTGTAACATAGGTTGAACAAATAAAGTGATGTTCTTAGTTTGCAGCCTATTTAAAGTGATTTTCTTAGTTTGCAATATTTATTTGCCACTCTAACTTAACTTCTATCCCTAATTGTGGAGGCCCAATTCTACCTTATGTTATTTCCCATCACATAAAATATTTTTATCACCCAATATTGGAACTTGAAAGTCAAATATAGGGTGGAAAAACACGTTTAGTTGTTTTTCATTCATGTATCTATCAAAATATGTGAATTGCAACTATCTATAAGTTTTGGTGCATATGAAAATGCACTTTCTTACTTCAACGCACTTGATTTAGTGTCATTTTTACCTTGCATGCATTTTTTTCTTTAGTTCTTTCGTACACATAGGAAATTAATCTTAGATTTTTTTTTCTTTCTTGATTTAATGAGAGATTCATGGCATGCCTTTGTTTATATAACTTATCTAGCAAACACTTGCATTTGTACTACTTAATAGACCAATATTATTTTTTAGATAAGTCAATTAATGATCATAGCAATACTATTTTGCAATATTCTAGTTTTACAACACATCTAGTTATGTGGGGGCTTTGTTGTGCCTCAATTTGTTGGTGCACATTATGTGGATATCGCTAAAACTATCACCTACTTACCTAGGGAAATTCTTCATGGTGCGGTAAAAAATTGCATGCATGATTAGGAGACAATTTCTTGGTGTGGGAACACACTTCTATTATGCTAAACAAGTCACTATTACACAATTTCTTTCTGGTGGTGAAATAACTCTTTCTCTATGCTATTGAAGTCTCTATTTTGTAGTATCTTTCACAGCTTTGAAGGCATCCTTCTATTACACTACTAGATTCTCTATTATATAGTCACTTCATGGTGTTGTAAACACTCTTCTATAAAGCTACAAAAGGCTCTATCCTATAGTTTATTTAATGTTCTTAAATCAACTATATTTCTACTATAGAAATCATAGTTCGATAGTAGGGTCATTTTTATGAAGCTTCCTTCCCTCAACTACAAAAATATATTTCGTATTAGCATGAATCTTATAGTAATGGATTGAAGTCAATTTCCCCTTCTTACACCATTTAATTACCATGAGTGGAAATCAAATATGCTGTTTTTTTTTAGGAGTGGAGGCCTATTTAGAATATTGATGAAGATTAAATTTGAACCTATACTAGATGATGAAAATATGAAGTGGTTTAATAGATGTGATGAAGCCTATGGTTTGCTATGTCTCTCCATATCTCTTGATTTTCTTTTCCACATTAAATTTGGTAGTCCACCCAATCAAATATGGACTAATTTGGAAGGATTGTTTGGAAAGCATGATGTGTTAAGAGGACACCACATGGAGAAGGGGATTATCATATTGATCCTAGGAAGTTTTGACACCATCCAAGAATTCCATGCCACCAAGAATTATTTTGGAACTTCTTGGAGAATGGAATCCCTTCATGATTTTGTTGTTGTGTTGACTAGGGAGAAAGATAAATTTATACACATGTGTGATTTAAAGGAATACAAAGCACATTCCCTTGATACAAATTAGGGCACTAAGGAATCCTAGAAATCCTCAAACAATGTTACAAACAAAATCAAATAAATGAAGATATTAAAAATGACCATTAACGAGGGAAAAAAATCGAGAGCTACCAAAGTTCTAGAGCTAGTTTGCAATGATCTAATGGGTATATTTCCTCGGGCTTGTTCACTAGTTCACTTGGTTGGGATTTTCCTTCCTATAGAACTTGTTTTCTAAAGAAATGTAACATAAGTGTTGAAAAACCAAGAATTCATGTACAAAGTGTTAGCTATTGAAAATTTAGGGCTTCCAACCAATGGGATTCTACAGGAAGATTGGTCTCTACCACCAATATATTTTACTCACTTACTGATTATTTTTGCGGCATTGATCGAGCTAGGGAAGATTTGTCGCTCGAGCTAGGGCTCCTCTGTCTCCAATGTAGCAGCTTCAACTCTCCTTTGTCTCCAATGTCGCAACTTTGACTCTACTCTGGATAGAATGTGGTGAGGTGAGATAGGGTATCAACGCAGAGTTTTGATTGGTAAATGAATATTGCAGTGAGGTTAAATGATGTCGAGGTGACCAAAATGTGTTGGTGATCATGAGTTGAGGCCACGAGCATGAGAGTTAACAATGAATTGTTTTTTTTTTTTTTTTTGGATATATATATTAGTGCCAAATCTATCTCTAAGGTGCTACCCCCTCCTAGTTGGGGCCAACTATCTCCCACCTCTTCATGAAAGGGAAAACCAATCATGAAATAGATGTATAGTAGTGCCAAATCTAGACATTTTCCCTAAATCTCAAAACACTCCTCATCAAGATCCCAAAACCTAGTGATCCTCTTTAATAACACCTCATTAGCACACATAAAAGGGTTTTGAACTAGCTTCAATAAGCCATACTATGCAAGATGCCTCCCCACTTATGGTTTTCCAACCACATTATTCCATAGATCCTTAAAATCTATCTCCCTCTAGTGAATAGGCTCATTTACCAATCAAAATCAAAGGGAAAAACCACCATCACTACTACACATATAATAGTTTATTTCTTATGCCATCTACGCATAATTTCCTCATAGGTGTGGATAATTTTTTAAGACCATTTTTATGTTATACCTCCATTCAATATTCCCCCAAGGATATTTCCATTAGTGCCCCACCCATGGTTAAAAATTCCATTTACCATCATTCATTCCACTCATCTAGGATAGAACTACTTGGTTGCACTTTTTCATGGAACCTATCCCTTTTCTTGCAATGTACCCATATTTATCCATTATTTTATTGCACCTATCTTCGACCATTGTAATCCCAATTAGTATTTTATGGTATTCAATCCTATTTACACTCGAAGTTATAATCAAAATCCCATTGCTTATTGTTAACCATATATCTTTGAGTTTCATAGTCACTACCCAAGTCATCCTTGTTTTTTATGATTTTCCAAAGGAAATCCTTGAGTCCCTTTCTCGGTGATCACCTCACCATCCATTATTATCCCTGTTAGTTAGCTACATTTGATTCATGATATGTTGTGCATCATGTTAGTTTCTATAGGGTCTATCATTTCTTGTCTCTAGTGGACCTTTACCTACGGACTTCAATAAATTTATTCTAAGGGGTTGGTTTAGAGATCTTATTTATGTCATACCCATTGATATCATTAATAGGTAATCTTTAACTAGGAAAGGAGAGTCATCCTTTCTCCTTGAATTGGTAGTTTCTCACATGCTCAATGCCAACTCATCATCACATGATTGAAATTCATACACATTGATGGTTCATGTGTCCTAGTTCTACTTGAATACCATTGAACTTTGTTGATCCTATGATCCTATAGTGATCCTATGTGTCACATGATCCTACATGTTATACCTCCATTCAATATTATCCCAAGGAAATTTCCATTAGTGCCCCACCCATGGTCATAAATTCCATTTACCATCATTCATTCCAATCATCTAGGATAAAACCACTTGGTTTCACTCGTTCATGGCACCTATCTCTTTTCTTGAAATGTATCCATATTCATCCATTATTTTCTTGCACCTATCTTCGACCATTGTAATCCTAATTTGTCTTTTATGGTCTTCAATCCTATTTACACTCGAAGTTATAATCAAAAGTCCATTGCTTATTGTTGACCATATCTCTTGGTGTTTCATAGTCACTACCCAAGTCATCCTTGTTTGTTATGATTTTCCCAAGGAAATCCTTGAGTCCCTTTCTCGGTGATCACCTCATCATCCATTATTGTCCCTCTTAGTTAGATACATTTGATTCATGATATGTTCCACCTCATATTAGTTTCTACAGGGTCTATCATTTATTGTCCCTAGTGGACCTCTACCTACGGAATTCAACAAATTTATTCTAAGGGATTGATTTAGAGGTCTTATGTATGTCATACCCATTTATATCATATACATGTAACCTTGAAATAGGCAAGCAGAGTCATCATTGTTGCTTGACTTGGTGGTTTCTCGCATGCTCAATGCCAACTCATCATCACATGATTGAAATTAATACACATTGATGGTCCATGTGTCCTAGTTCTACTTGAATACCATTGAACTTTGTTGATCCTATGATCATATATTGATTCTATGTATCCCATGATATTATATTGAACTTTGTTGAGACGTCTTCATGATCATGGGTATGTCTACCTCATTGATACCCCACATTGTGGTTTTTAATTGTTTTGCAAGTGTTATCCATTACTAGTTTTTAGACAATCCTTTATACTTGGATGATCTTCTCACTCTCAACAATATTGTAATTTCACGACATTTGGGTGAAAAAAAACATGATATATTTAGAATATATGTGTTAGCACATGTAAATTTTTGTAAAAAAATTACAATTTTGGCCAAGTTGTATTTTGCAGGGTGATGGTGTTATGTTTGGGATTGAGTGAATTATTTTGCAAGGTTAAAACCTCCAAGTTCATTTGGGAAAAGTATTTATGAATTTGGAAAATAATAAAAAATGGGGTTGATTTTATAGGATTATTATGCTCTCGACCCTTTAATAGAGATTAATTTATAATTTTGGCCAAGCTGTCTTTTGCAGGGTGATGGTGTTATGTTTGGGATTGAGTGCATTGTTTTTCAAGGTTAAAACCTCCAAGTTCATTTGGGAAAAGTATTTATGAATTTGGAAAATAATAAAAAAGGGGGTTGATTTTATAGGCTTATTATGCTCTCAAGCCTTTAATAGAGATTAATTATGTTTTATAAAATTATTGGTCTCGAAGGTCCAATATCCAAGTCAAGCATTCAAGCGTCCTAGTGTCAGATCTTGAATGGATTTATATTTGGCTTGAATGCTTGAAGGATTCCTTGCAAATTAGTTACAGAGGAATTGGAAAATCTTGATAAACAACATTTACCATCTTGGCATAAAGGACCATTATGCAAAAGCCTTTGAAGAAGCGTAGTTTTAACTTGGAAACATTGGTGGAGCCAAGCATGGATCATATTGTGTTAATGATTACTCAACTACAACACTTGGGGCTGATTTTCTCATTCACTTTGGTCATAGTTATTTAGGAAATGTAGTGGGTATGTGTGGACTTGTTTAGACCTTGGTCTTCATAAATTTCAATGACTTAGTCTTTCATAATGCACACTAAGTTTATGAAATCTCATTAATAAATGAAGGGAGTTGACATGGAAACTACTTCAAGGTTGAGATTCTATTCTTCGCCCATAAAAAGAGGCCATGGGGATGCATTTAAAAAAATCACAAAAAGAGTAAACTTAAGCTTTTATAATTCCATTAGAGAGTTTAGGAAACCTTTCTTGCACTCATACATTCCTCACTATTTTCTCACCATCTTTACATTTTCTTATGGCCAACCACAAGGGATATTTCTTAAGTTATCAAGAGAGTTGGATATCAAGTCTACAAGGAAGAAAAGGACCCTTACAAGGCACACCAACAATAAGAGGAGGATGAAGTAGAAGAATAAAGACTCCCAAAGAAAACTATGAGGAAAACAAACAAGGCCCTTTAATTCCCTAATTATGCTTTATATATACCTAATCATGTGTTGTAGATCCATAATTAGGCCACAAATATCCTTAATTAGGACATATGGATACTTTTTAGGCCCTAAATATACAATAAATCCTTGTAACTCCAACAATAGGCCATGTAGATCCACAATTAGGCCCTAAATATATGGATTAAGGGAACAGTCCATGGTTTATAGCCTTAAACTAGGGCTTGGGACATAAGGACCATCATTTTTACACCTACTCCTTCAAAATTGGATTGTATTCATGCACCCTTGGGAAAAAATGTGCTTTCTACAAAGCATGTCTTATAGTTTAGGGCCTTGTATATGGCTTCTTAGCCAAAAAAAACATTGATAATAAGAAAAATCACTATTTTTCGGCCCAACCCATGTCACATGCAAAAATTTCACATGCATCTAAATTCCAATTGCATTCATTTTACCACCAGTGGATTACATAACATAAAAAACATGTATTAAGATTAAATAATATTTTTTGGAAATTTAACCTCCAACTAGCTACAAACAAGCGATTTTTTTCCTAGCCATAGGCATTTATTGTAGATTCCACCACCAAGCCAAGGTTGTGAGACCACAAGGGAAAATATCTAGCTATTGTTTCTAGTTCACACACATAACCCATCCCACAGTGCTTATAAAATAACTAGACTAGACATCTACCTAAATTTCTCACAATGGAATCTCCTCTAGATTTCACAATGAACCTTT
>JZKD02S0715395.1:75553-97638 GCA_000966675.3 Picea glauca | reverse complement strand
TTTACCCCACTTAAATGTTCAAGTACAAGATGATTCAAAATGAAAATGTCTCCTTGGTATATATAGGAGACTAGGAGGTATAATGGCTTAAAGCCGACATAATTAAAATAACATTTCTAATCTAAATTACAACTAATGGCCTAAAGATGACATAAATAAAATAGCATTACTAATCTAATATGCCCCAAATAAGGGGTAATGAGCCAATATTAGGGCTTAACACTTTTGGTAAAGGGTTTTTCATTGTTAAAATTTTAAAAGTTAATAATAGAGAAAATACATTATGTAATGGTCCCAGTTTTGTGGTTGAACTCGATTATGCATTTGTTGTTGGCATCAAACATTTAATCCCATCATAGAGGTATTATCATTAAATCTAATTATGGTGAATACTTTACACCACCCTCAAAATTTCTGAAATAAATATTCCTTCAAATAATTGGAGTGTGTATCGAAAGATTCATGACCATCACCCTAGAGACCATTTCTGAGTATTCTCTGACCTGCACAATCATTTGTGTAGAGACATATTTTGGTCAAGGGATTTTAACTTGATGGTGTAATATGGAATAAAAAATTGTATTATCAACAAATCACTTTGATGCACAAATATTGTTTTGAGATAGGCATCCTGACCTTTTCTCTTCCCAGGTGGATTTCTAAGGTTATCCCTTCAAAGGAAATGATAAAAAATGCTAGATGAAATGTGTGACCATGTAGTGGAAGGATGTGTATTCAATACATCATGTCATCAGTTCAAATGGATAGGAAAAAGAGAGTGGGATGGTGTAGGTAACCCCCATCCCCCATAACTCAAAGTAATCTTGACATAATGAAAGATTCAAGCATCAAGAGATGCCGTCTAAAAATAACCCAACTAGTTCCTTTAGAAGGCCCTATTAGCTGGTAAAATGATTTCCCTTGTAAGTCCATGATTCCTTTAGGATGTCCTCTTAAAATGTAAAAATATATTCCTTGTAAATCCTTGATTCCTTTATGAGTCCCTCTTAGGGAGTATAATGATCTACCTTGTATCCCCATTGAAGAGTAACAATAGGGGTTATGGATCAAAGTCAAAAGAATGAAAATAAGAGTAACACTCTTAAGGATGCCACTAAAGAAAGAGTTCCTTGAGTATTCGAGGATAATTTAAGTTAAGATTTAATATTTCTCTTTAAAAGGAAGAGATTTAACCCTAAAAAGGTTACCTTTCAATCAAAAGGAAAAGTATTCTATAATGTTAAGAAGGATTTCACTTAATAGTCAAACAACTCTAAGAAATAAAATTAATTAAAATCAGGCAAGTATATTAAAGTTATGTGTAAGCACATGCAATCCCATGTGGTTGTATCCATCCATTATATATACTTGTACTTTGTTAGAAATATCTCCCTTATTTTTAGATCAAAGAATGACATATTATACCTTGTTAGAAAAATCTTAATCTATACTTTCAATCCAATAAATTGTACCTTAATTGAAACTCTAGTCAAATGTTTTGGCCAATTAAATAAATTTTATTGAATCGCTTTTCATAGTTGTTCTAAAAGTGCCACTGGTAGGGGTTGCAATTCCATTGATATTGCTTAAAATAAATGTTTTGATCACTTTATGGAAAACCATATGAATCTACTTTCTAATGGGACAAGAAGCATCTTGATTGAATATTGTCCACTCTAAAGTGAAAAATAGAGACACTACATTATAAGTTCTCATAAAATATGAAATGGAAATAGAAATAAAATAAAGACACTACATTCTAATTTTTCATAAAATATGAAATGAAAAATAGAGACACTACGTTCTAATTTTCATAAAATATGAAATGGAAAATAGAGACATTATATTCAAATTTTTCATAAAATATGAAATGGAAATATGGAAATAGAAAGAAACTTAAAATTGTAGTGATAAATTTGCAAAATATATTCTTGAAATATAAAATCATAAAAAATAATGGAAACACATAAGTAGATTAGAATTTCAAATCCAAAAATGGGAAGAAGATTTTTTTGACATTTTTTTTTATAAAAAGAGGTAAATATAGTTTATTTTTAAAATAAATACATAGAAATAATGAATAAAAGGAGAAACCTTTTGCACATGAACATGTAGTGTGATGTGTTTAAGAAATAGGACTTTTCTTCTATCTAGTACTGCAAGGACATGTAATAATATCGATAAACAAGTACTAGTTGATATAAATTGCACAAGCTTCATCAGTTATTTCTTGTCTTTGTTTTTTTCTCTCATCTAAGTACTTATTTGATTCATAAATTAAAGAGTATTAGTACGAAATCATCATTTAAATACAAAATTCCCTCTAGTTCCTTCTTCTTGCCACCAAACACATGGGCCTAATTGGCATGATGTTGGTTTTATACAACATAGGCGATGAAAATAAAGTGAACGACCATGATGATGGGTATATTTTTGGGAGTTCCATGCATCGTGACATTAATTTGAGAAAGTTTGAATGAAATGAGGTTTGGATCAGATATATAGAGTGGGTGTGTGAGTCATCTTTGAGTTTGGAAACCCTCCCATTTCATCAATACATGCATATTTAAATCTGACACTACCATGACACCATAATGATTCCATCGATGTATGCATGAATACTTAGCAACATTGATACAACACCATCTCGACATGCATATTTTTATGGTGCTGATTAAACAATGAATGAAAAGATGGATTTTTCATCACAACTATGACACACATACATTGTATATACAATGTCGAACCTCAAATACAAATGAAAAAAGGTTGATGCAAACTTAAATGTTGTGTCAACCAATTTGTGTACTTTGAAAGAAAAATAGGGTTTATGGTTTACATGATGAAATGATGATGGGAACAAGTGGGTGTTTGAGTCATATTTGAGTCTAGAAACCTTCCCATGTCATTATGGAATGTGAATATTCTATCCATGTCAAATTCCAGTGCATACATAAACAGTTTGAAAAAGTTTCAACGTTGGCCCCATTCATAGGTCATTGTTGCCCATGTCTAGTCCTAGTACAATGTCTTTTTGTTTTTCCTTTTAAAATTCATTCGACACACAAATTATCGCATCTAGTACTACAAGGACATGTAATAAAATCAATAAACAAGTACTAGTTGATATAAATTGCACAAGCTTCATCAGTTATTTCTTGTCTTTGTTTCTTTCTCTCATCTAAGTACTTCTTTGCTCAATAAATTAAAGACTATTAGTATAGAATCATTATTTAAATACGAAATTCCCTCTAGCACCTTATTCTTGCCACCAAATGCATGGGACTAATTGGCATGATGCTAGTTTTGTACAACATAGGCAATGAAAATAAAGAGCATGACCATGACAATGGGTATATTGTTGGGAGTTCCATGCATGCCATTAATCTGAGAAAGTTCGAATGAAATGAGGACGAGATCGAATATATAGAGTGGGTATGTGAGTCATCTTTGATTTTGGAAATTCACGTTCATGCATATTATAGTATTGCAATGGAATGCAATAACATTGATAAACAGGAACTTGATAAATTTTACAAGCGCTTGATCATCAATTATTTGTTGTCTTTGTTTTTTTCTCTCATCTAAGTAGTTTTTTGGTACACTATTTTAGTGCGTGATCATTATTTAAATACGAAATATCATATAACACCTTATTTCCACATAAATCATGGGGCAAAGTCCCATGTTTTTAAACAGTTTCAATGAATATGCTATAGAAATGAAAAACATGTTCATCGAAACTTCGTTGATGCAATACTATGACAACAATGATGACATCTACAATCATGATGGTATAAAAATGAATGAGCTTCTCTTGGTTTCAAGAATAATTTATCCTCTACTGAACAAGTCCAACCACGCGAAGGTGGAAGCTCATATGGCCCCTCCCCTCCCCCTCACAACACTCTCAATTCCCCAATACCCAATCTATAAAATAGAAAATAATCGAAAGCAACATAGTAAGATTCATGCATAGAAACTACCAAAACAAAAATTAATGAAGGTAAATGAAATTATGTGTTTGTAAATGATATTTTTAGCTTACCACGTAGTCAGCTAGTATGGAGACTATTTTTCAGGTTTCAAATAATAATTAAACAAGATGTAAGAATACAGGATATAAAAATGTCACATAAAACTTTAAAACATGTAATTAACCCATGACATAAGTAAATAAATTTAAGAGAATAATTCATACAAATTTTAGTATATAGTTATGTACCTGATCCAACTCAACATCTATATCATTCTTCTTATGAATCTTCTTCTTCATTGAACTTGACATCTATATCATCAACCAGTTATGAAACGGTGTTGAAAGGATTGACGATATCATCATCATCATCACCATCAATGTCATTTTCAAGCATATTTTCATCGACATCGTCATCAAGAACTGCATTAATGTCTCCTACGCCTGGTTCATCTTCTTTGTCTTCTTCATCTGTCGACCCGTGATCCCTTGGTTCTATATGATCTAGTGCATCATCTTTTTCTTCAATATCATCTTCTTCTTGTACATGAGTATACTTAACTGGCCTTCCTCTTGGATCATATCTAACAACCAATGACCAATCCCTCTCACCTGGAACCTTTGAGTAAAAGACTTGTTCACATTGGCTTGGAAAAACATAGCGATCATGTCCTCTTTCAAACGTTTTTTTTTTAATCATCATAAATATGTTGGCATGTTGAATAATAGTTCTTTCCTCATCGCGTTGATTCATTCGTAACCTATACCATTTGACATCTAATAGAACTAATTTGAAGGAATTTAAGTCACACTCAAGTATATCATTCAAATACCCATAGTATCTATTTTCATATTCTTCGGGATGTTTGTCACTCCTATAGGAAACATTAGTAACCTAGAATACTACAGTTATCCCACTATCACAATTTTTCCTAGTTTCATCCAACTGTTTGATGCGGAATTTACAGCCATTGCATCACATAGCCTTGTGGTGTTTCAACTTCAATATGCCAGACATGTAAAAGATGAATTTTCAATTAATAAACATATTTATATAACTTGGAAAGTATATGAGAAAAGACACACCTATAGTCACATTAATATAATATAAAATGGGTGAATTTTCTTTCATGTCCATCTTTCAAACCATATGCTAAATCAATTTCCCTCTATGTAACATTGGCATCATTGTCACGATGATCTTCTCTAACCAATCCAGACATTTGTTGTCATGATAACCTATTGCCATGATGTTGTTTACATCTTTCAATCCATACATTCATCAAGTCAAGATTGGTTGCAATGTATAAATGCAATGCATCCCAATCTTGAGCAACTGAATCAAAAAATCATAATTCACCAATATTAAATAATAGTTATAACCATGGTAAATATTAATAATTGATTAAATAATAGATATTAATATATTAATGACTATGATCATATACACACACAACATTTTTTTATATGTATTAATATAAATCTCCACAATTATTAATATATTACCTCTCATTTTTTTCATTCTACCTATTCCCAACATGTTCTCCTGAACTTCAAATTTTTTGATGGAGTTCACATCCCAAATGTGATCCACTAGATGCATAGATGGCGTTGCTAATTTAGGAAGATATTGATTAATATACACCATGTATTGATATACCATATATCCCTCCACCATAGAACCCTTAGGACATGCTCTTTATCTATCCAAAGCCTTCAATGATTTCAAGTGCCTCTCCACCATCCACATTGACCTTGTGCATACAGGTCTACACATTTCAATATCCTCAACTTGGTGTATGAGGTAGTGTTCTTGTGCAATGAAAAATGTTGGAGATAGATACCTTTTCATTTCACACATTCACCGAGGAATTTCTCTCTTCCAATACTTTATATCATATTCATGGATTTATTTCAATGATAACCATCTATAGATCATGACACAAGAAAATAACATGTTTCAACATTATAACATAATATAATATATTACATTACAAGTAAAACACATACCATTAAGTACAACAACAAATTGAAAGAACATTGTGCATATTATAAATCAAAACTACTTACCTCATGTATTTTCCAAGATCATATATAACGTTTTGACATTGTTGTCAAATTCATTTGGAAGAGATAGAGGTAGAACATATTGTATAAAAAAAAATGAATCCTTATTTGTTTCAAAGTAGAAAAAAATATATCTTAAAATATGTATATGGCCAATATATAAATATGTATTCCAAAATTATTACCTTAATGATGGTATGTCAATCATGTGTTCTTACCCCACCAAATTCACCTTTGTTTGTTAAGATATTATTTATGTTTGAAGAAAAACCTGTGGGAAATTTAATTCTCCGAATGAACTCTTTGAAATCATTGCTTTTTTGCTCTGTTAATAACCATGAAAAGTAATTATTTCGTTTTACATCTCTATTTGATCAGATCACACTTTGCATTGCATGATTGGCTTCCTCAATGTCAGTACAAATTTTGACAATTTTTTTCTCTATCCCTCCTACCATCTATGATTCTCTATAACATTTATGTCACATTATTCCCGATGTGCATTGTATCAAACAAATGAGTTATTTTTATCTCCTCATAGTAGGTCAACCTCATGAATTGAGTGGGATAACATTTCATTCCTCATGGAATCCTATTATTAACACCTTCATGATGGTGGTCTTCAACATGAAGCATAAAAGAAATCACAACAATTAAAATACGGTAAAATAAATTCAATAATTATTAAAATAAAAATCCAAAACATTACATATATGATACATAAAGAAATTGCATACCTTGACGATTCCTATTATATTCCAACCTCCATAGGTGAGGTGTCTATATCTATGGTTCTTAGGGAGCAGGTGCCTATACTTATCAAACACCACCTTTCCTAAAAAATTTGAATGACAATACTTCATCTTAGGAACACAATCTGGACATGCAAATTTACCCTTTGTTTGAAGACCTGCAACGTCAGATGGATTAATGTCAATTATACGATGGGATTATTTAAAAAACATGCATGATATATTTAAAAAATTATATAGTATTAAAGTGAAACAAAATTCTACATACCACATAAATGTGTTAGTCCTGGGGCATCATGAATTGTCCATACAAGTATTCCACTGAATTGAATTTTTTTCTCCCCAACTGGTTTACATATGTCATACATAGTGATGTCAGCCCATAAATTTAGTATCTTGTCGATAAGAGGTTCGATATATACATTCATATATTTAACTTGGTACTTACCTAATTGTTTTAAATTATGATGTAGGAGCATCGCCAACTCATCAAGCGAGCCAGCACATCAAGCGGAGAACAACAGGATAAACAAACCCAAATTTTTGAAGTGCTTTGGGATTGTAGCACAAGACTTTAATGAAACCATTTATGAAGGCACATTGTATATTGTATTGGACCTTGAGCCTTTAAGCTCTCGTCCTTTGGTAGATAGGAGGCATTTAATCTAGTTAATGCTGGTAGATAGGATTTTAAGTCTAGATTTGATAGTTTAGAGTTCGAGAGGGAAAACGGATATAGACACCCTTATTGTATCATTGTAACATTAGCCAACATTCAGAAGAGAAGAGAAAGTAGAGAAATAGTGAATAAAGAACACCCATGTATAGATGTTGAATTAATAGAATGAAGCTTTGATTCAAGCACATGGTTTGTTGTTTTCTCTGTGTGTTGATGTTGTGCTCATGAGTGTTTTGCTTTCTTGCTATGCATTTTCTTTGTATATGTTGTGCATGTGATTTCAGGTTTCAAACTAAAGTCTGAGAAGAGAGAGAATAAGTTTCAATTGTTTCTCTATCTGAGCCAGGAGATTCCTGCAAGGTGTGTAGTTGAATACATCCGCAAGGAGTGCGTTGATGAAGGCTCAGTAGTTTAACTCTTGTTCTCATTCACCCAGAAGTGGAAGTGGGTTTTTGAAGCCATGCAAGGAGTGTGCAGGATGAAGAAGAAGTCTCAGTTGTGAATCTGAGAAAAGGGAATCAAAGACTGCTACTGCAGGAGTTGCGCAAAGTCGAAGGGATTCAACACTCGAGAGTTGTTGAATGATTGTCGTGAGGAGTGCGTGCAAGTCCATATGAAAGAGTCAGAGTGAGAAAGCTCAGGAGGTATAGAACCTTCGTGATATCGTTGAAGAAGAGCACTGGGAGTTTGTGCCGTGAAAGGGTTCAGGCCAGAGTTGTCAGTGCGTGCACAGAGATCTCTTTTTCCTAAGAGACTGTTGAAGTTGTGGAAAAGATCAGGAGGAATAGACCTTTGAACTCCCTGAAGGCTAAGTGCAGGGAAGTTACCATTGGAAGTCAGAGGAAAGCGTCACAGGTTGGCGAGTGAACAAACGAGTCTCGTGGAGAGACACTGCTTTATTTCGCAGAATCCTCAAGGGGAGAACGGATGGATGAAATCTTTGGAAGAGATTTCAAGAAGTTCTGAGAGCCGTTAGATATTCCAGAGGTGCAAGGTAGTTACAACACAGGCATGGAGAGCATCCAAAGCTCAGGAGGGGCAACATCATTGATCCAAGTCGGTCAGGGTCGTTGGATTGTTCAGGAGATCGCCTATCGGGACCTCATGAGAAAAGTGTCCTAAGTTTGGTAAGGAGAGTCGCGAGACTGTGAGGAGGCCATGAGCCATCCATTTGAGTAGGACATGTGGCAGAGATCAAGAGATATCGCATATCGGGAGCTCGCAGGGTGAACACCCAAGTGTTTGGTGTTAAAAGTCACGAGACGCGAGGTCACGAGGCAGTGGAGTAGCGAGAGGATCTGGAGCATCCATATGAGAAGGACAGGTGGAGGATATCTAAGGATCTCACGAACTTGGGAGCTCACAGGGTGAGAGAACAAGTATTGGCTATTCAAAGTTACGAGGACACGAGGACCGAGAAGGTGAATAGTCGTTAGATCCGAATTGCGAGAGCACCGTTGGATCCGCACAGGGAATCATGCATCAGAACCTCACGAGAAAAGGCTCGAGGAATTGGCCATGGAAATCGCGAAGTCACGAGGGAGCGAGGTCACGAGCTTCGACACCTCGGACCTCGAAAGTTGACGGGGAATTTATTCAACCTCCCGAGTATCGAAGTCGCGAGGGAGTGAGGTAGAGATAGCGTGGAAGTCCTGAGAGAAGTGACGGGTGTGGACGAGTCAAGTCACACATGCGCATCGGAGTTTTGGTACCTCGGGTATCGGAGGTTGTAGAACCAAAAGTTTGGTATCGCGAGTAGCGAGGGCGCGAGTAGAGAAATCCCTCTGGGAAAAGTCAGCGAGTTGATTGACCACCGGGTCTCGGGGATCCGAGGGTGTAGCACTTGACTGTTGGACTCGCAAAGTCGCGAGTTCTGATCCTCTGAGAAGTTAAGGAAGGGGATCGCAAGACGAAGAGAATCTGTGGGTAGGAAGATTCCCTATAGGGAATTAGGAGAACCTTTGAGTTCTTCAGGCCGAGAAGAGAGGAAGGTCCTGTGTGAGAAGACGTGCCCCTGGTTGGCGCATGCTGCATCAGAGTGGTATCAGAGCTGATTTATTGTCTGTATATTTCAGACAAGAGGAGTGAAGAAGAGTAAATCACTCTGATACACACAGAGTGGTATCAAAGCAAGAGAATCTCTTTGTTTTTTGTAACAAGGAGGAAAGGAAAATTTCACCATGTTGCCGAGGAGAGAAAGACAATCACCCAATCCATAGGATAGGGGAAACCAGAGAGGCAAAGGAATACAAACACAGAATCCAGATATGGAGAGTCAGATACGTGATCTCAGAGAGAGATTAGAAGATATGGAAGCAGTGCAGAGACACACAGCAAGTGCTGGAGATCTGAGTGACTCTGAAGGCGAAGCTAAAGCCGAACAACCAGGAGAAGTTGCAGCTGAAGATGCAGCCAATGAGCGATTAATAAAAGCTATCACCCAAATGAGTTCGAAGACAAATATGGACATTCCAACTTATGAAGGAAGTATGGATGCAGAAGAGCTTCTAGATTGGATTCGAGCTCTTGACACCTACTTCGATTATGAGGATATCAAAGAGGATAAAAAGGTCAGGCATGCTGTCACAAAATTGAAGGGACACGCAGCATTATGGTGGGACGAGCTTCAAGTAGATAGACATTCCAAAGGCAAGAAAAAGATTAAAAGCTGGGATCGAATGATTGTGAAGATGAAGGCAAAATTCATCAAAGGGATTATCAAATCACATTGTTTAGGAAAATGCAGAACCTGAGACAGAAGCTGATGACAGTAAAGGAGTACACTGAAGAATTCTACAAGCTGAATATCAGAGCAGGTCATCAAGAGAGTGATGATGAAAAAGTTTCCAGGTATATGAATGGCTTAAGATACGATATCCAGGATGAGATGAGTATGACAACCATCAAAATGGTGGAGGATGTGTATCAGATGGCGTTGAAAGCTGAGGAAAAGCTAAGCCGTAAGCCAACACAGTGAGGCTGAGATAGGAGCCAGCCAAAAGGTAATTTCATTGCCCAAGATAGGTTCCAGAAATCTAAGGACGAATGGAAGAAGCCTCAGACAAGAATAGAAAGAGGTGGAAGTTCACAGCAAGGCCAACACGCTGAACAACGAAGGCAGCAGATAGAACAGAGCGGAGGATACGCTGATAATAACACATTTCCTCGTACCAGAGGTAGAGGAAGAGGTAGAGGCGGAATCATCACATGCTTCTCGTGTGGGAAGAATGGACATAAGGTAGTTGACTATCCAGATAGGAAGAAGGATGGAGGAGAAGCTCACGTCGCCGAGGCACAGAGGCGAAATGTTGAAGCAGAAGACGCAGAAGACAGAAGGTCATTGATGATGCATAAGGTTCTTTTAACACCCGAGAAGGAGGTGGAGGACACAAATCAGAGAAATAGACTGTTTAGAACCACATGCAAGACTAAAGACAGGAAATGCAAGGTCATTGTGGACAAAGGAAGCACAGATAATCTCATTTCAACCGAGATGGTGGAGAAACTAGAGCTGGAGACAACTGATCACCCGAGTCCATACAAAGTTTCATGGCTACAGAAGGAACATCAGGTGAGTGTCACTAAACAGTGCTTAGTTGACATCAAGATAGGAGGATATAATGATAAAATACTCTGTGATGTTATTCCTATGGATGTATGTCATTTGTTGCTAGGCAGACCATGGCAATATGACAGGAATGCAGTTCATGATGGGAAAATGAATACGTATACTTTAGAAAAGAATGGGAGAACACATATGCTACTTCCAATTAAAGAAAAAGAAGTAAAACTAGAACCGAGGAATACTGTACTTCTCATGAGTGGGAAAGAACTTCTAGTGGAAGTAAAGAATAAGGAAGATCCACAATTCTTTGTGGTCAAGAAACCAAAAGTTGTTTTGACCAGCACAAGAGTAGATGATTTTCCGGAAGAAATTCAGGAACTACTGGAAGAGTTCGCTGATATAGTGGTGGATGAATTACCTCATTCGTTGCCACCGATGAGGAGTGTGAGTCATCATATAGACCTCATACCAGGAGCCAGTTTGCCAAAAAAATATGCATACAGGTTGACACCACAGGAGAATGAAGAAGTTAAAAGGCAGGTGCAGGAACTGCTAGATAAAGGACCGATCAGGGAGAGTTTAAGTCCGTGTGTCGTTCCAACAGTACTGAGTCCAAAGAAAGATGGAGGCTGGAGAATGTGTACAGATTCCAGAGCCATTAACAAGATAACCATCAGGTACAGGTTTCCATTTCCACAGATGGATGACTTGATGGACTGTTTAAGTGGAGCTAAATTTTTTTCAAAGGTTGATTTGAAAAGCGAATACCATCAGATTCGCATGAGGGAAGGCGATGAGTGGAAGATAGCCTTCAAAACCAACAAAGGGTTGTATGAATGGCTAGTCATGTCGTTTGGCTTAACGAATGCACCGAGTACGTTCATGAGGCTGATGAATGAAGTGCTGAAGGAATTCATTGGTAAGTTTGTCATTGTTTATCTAGATGACATATTGATTTTCAGCAAAATGAAAGAAGAACATCTGAAGCATTTAGCTGCAGTAATGAGGAAGCTACAGCAAGAGAAGTTGTTGATCAACATGAGAAAATCTTCATTTATGAAGACATAACTCATTTACTTGGGATTTGTCATATCGGCAAATGAATTGAAGATGGATCCAAGTAAAGTGGAGGTGATTAAAAATTGGCCATCACCAAGAAATGTTTTCGAGGTGAGAAGTTTTCATGGACTGGCTAGTTTCTACTGAAAATTCATCACGAATTTCAGTGGAATTAGCGCAGCAATGATGGACACAGTCAAGAAAAGACATAAATCTTTTCATTGGACTGAAGAGGCAGAGAAGAGCTTCAATCTGTTGAAGTGAAAGATCACAGAACAACCAGTTTTGGTGTTGCCAGATTTTACAAAGGTGTTCCAAGTAAAATGCGATGCAAGTGGCTTTGCCATAGGAGCGGTCTTGAGCCAAGAGGACAAACCAATTTCATATTTCAGCGAGAAGATAGATGAGGCAAAGGTGAAATACTCCATGTATGATAAAGAATTTTATGCTATCATACAAGCGCTGAAGAAGTGGAGACATTATTTGATCCCGAAAGAATTTGTTCTGTATAGTGATAATCATGCATTACAGTTTGTGACTCAACAGGAGAAGTTGAATCAAAAACATGCTAAATGGGTAGAGTATATGCAGAATTTTACATTAGTAATTAAACACATTTTAAGTATTTCTAACAAAGTGGTTGATGCTTTGAGCAGGAAGTGTTTGTTGCTGCAGGAGTTCCGAGTCAAGACATTGGGTTTTGAAAATCTTAGGGACATGTATGCAGGTGATGCAGATTTTGCAGAGGCATATGAAGCAGCTGAGAATCTAGTTCTCAAAGACAAAATCCCATGGATGGATTATATGATCCAAAATGGACTATTATTCAGAGGAAATAAGTTATGCATTCCAAATTGCTCCATGAGGGAGAATCTGCTAAAAGAGAAGCACAGTGGTGGATTAGCAGGGCATTTTGGCCATGACAAGACATTTGCAAAGCTGAGCGAAGAATAATTTTGGCCAGGAATGCAGTCGAAAGTCAAGAAGTTTGTCGACAGATGCAGAATTTGCCAGCATTCAAAGGGCAGGAAGCAGAATGCGGGATTTTATCAACCATTGCCCATACTAGAGAGGCCATGGGAGGCAATTAGCATGGATTTTGTATTGGGTTTGTCGAGGACACAAAGAGGTGTTGATTCCATCTTTGTGGTGGTGGATAGGTTTTCAAAGATGGCACATTTTATCCCATGCCAGAAGACCAGCGATGGGACGCACATCACAAATTTGTTTTTCAAGGAGGTCATTCGACTTCATGGACTGCCGAAAAGCATAGTTTCGGACAGGGACACAAAATTCATTGGACATTTCTGGAGGACGCTATGGAATAAGCTAGGAACTAACTTGATGTTTAGTTCTACCCATCATCCTTAGACGGATGGGCAAACAGAGGTGGTGAATAGAAGTCTGGGAGATTTATTAAGAAGCTTGGTGACAGAGCACCACAGCAGTTGGGACAATGTGTTTCCAGAGGCCGAGTTTGCTTACAACGACTCAGTGAACAGGAGCATAGGTAAAATTCCATTTAATATTGTATATGGTAGACAACCAAGAGGAGTATCTGAACTAAGGGATTCAAAATAGATAAGGACTAAGAGTGCAAGCGCTGAGGAATTCGTAGAGGTGATGGAAGAACTTCACAGCAGGGTGAAGGAGCGATTGATACAATCGAACCAGGAATATAAGCGCAGAGCGGATCAGCATCAGAGACAACTTCAGTTCGAAGTTGGTGATCTAGTTCTAGCACATCTGAGGAAGGAAAGGTTCCCAAGGGGAACATACAATAAGCTGAAAATGACGAAAATTGGGCCATGCAGAGTCCTGAAGAAGTTGGTAGAAAACGCTTATGAAATTGAATTGCCAGGTGAGATCGGAATATCTCTGACATTCAATGTCTCAGACTTATATCCATATAAGGCTGAGGAATCAGGAGCTGGAAGTGATGAATAGCCAGAAGTCCAGTGGCAAAAGAATATGCCTATTGCAGAGAAGCCACAGATGGAGCGTATACTTGACAAGCGAGTGAGCAAAAAGACCAGGCAGAAGCAATACTTCGAGTACCTGGTCAAGTGGAAGAATCACCCAGTAGAAGATGCCAGCTGGGAGACTGAAGCAGTGATTCAAAAGCATGGACATACCATGCAGGAGATCATGGACAGGATCCCATGAAAGTTTTCAAGATGAGGAGTATGATGCAGGAGCATCGCCAACTCATCAAGCGAGCCGGCACATCAAGCAGAGAATAGCTGGATAAACAAACCCAAATTTTTGAAGTGCTTTGGGATTGTAGCACAAGACTTTAATGAAACCATTTATGAAGGTGCATTGTATATTGTATTGGACCTTGAGCCTTTAATCTCTCGTCCTTTGGTAGATAGGAGGCATTTAATCTAGTTAATGCTGGTAGATAGGATTTTAATTCTAGATTTGATAGTTTAGAGTTTGAGAGGGAAAATGGATATAGACACCCTCATTGTATCATTGTAACATTAGCCATCATTTAGAAGAGAAGAGCAAGCAGAGAAATAGTGTATAAATAACACCCATGTATAGATGTTGAATTAATAGAATGAAGCTTTGATTCAAGCACATGGTTTGTTGTTTTCTCTGTGTGTTGATGTTGTGCTCATGAGTGTTTTGCTTTCTTTCTATGCATTTTCTTTGTACATGTTGTGCATGTGATTTCAGGTTTCAAACTGAAGTCTGAGAAGAGAGAGAATAAGTTTCAATTGTTTCTCTATCTGAGCCAGGAGATTCCTGCAAGGTGTGCAGTTGAATACATCCGCAAGGAGTGCGTTGATGAAGGCTCAGTAGTTTAACTCTTGTTCTCATTCACCCAAAAGTGGAAGTGGGTTTTTAAGGCCGTGCAAGGAGTGTGCAGGATGAAGAAGAAGTCTTAGTTGTGAATCTGAGAAAAGGGAATCAAAGACTGCTGCTACAGGAGTTGTGCGGAGTCGAAGGGATTCAACACTCGAGAGTTGTTGAACGATTGCCATGAGGATCACGTGAAAGTCCCTTTGAAAGAGTCAGAGTGAGAAAGATCAGGAGGTATAGAACCTTCGTGATATCATTGAATAAGAGCATTGATATTTTGTGTCGTGAAAGGGTTCAGGCCAGAGTTTCCAGTGCATGCACAAAGATCTCTTTTTCCTAAGAGACTGTTGAAGTTCTGGAAAATCTCAGGAGGAATAGACCTTTGAACTCCCTGAAGGCTAAGTGCAGGGAAGTTACCATTGGAAATCGGAGGAAAGCGTCACAGGTTGGTGAGTGAAAAAATGAGTCTCGTGGAGAGACACTACTTTATTTCGCAGAATCCTCAAGGGGAGAACGGATGGACAAAATCTTTGGAAGATATTTCACGAAGTTTCGAGAGCCGTTAGATCTTCCAAAGGTGCAAGGTAGTTACATCGCAGGCGTGGAGAGGATCCAAAGCTCAGGAGGGGCATCACCGTTGATCCAAGTCGGTCAAGGCCGTTGGATTGTTCATGAGATTGCCTATCGGGACCTCGTGAGAAAAGTGTCCTAAGTTTGGTAAGGAGATTCACGAGAGTGAGAGGAGGTCGTGAGCCGTCCATTCGAGTAGGACATGTGGCAGAGATCAAGAGATCTCGCATCTCGGGAGCTTGCAGGGTGAACACCCAAGTGTTTGGTGTTAAAAGTCGCGAGACGCGAGGTCACGAGGCAACGGAGTAGTGAGAGGATCCAGAGCGTCCATATGAGAAGGATAGGTGGAGGAGATCTAAGGATCTCGTGAACTCGGGAGCTCGCAGGGTGAGAGCACAAGTATTGGGTATTCAAAGTCATGAGGACACGAGGACCGAGAAGGTGAATAGTCATTAGATCTAGATCGCGGGAGGACCGTTGGATCCGCATGGGGAATCATGCATCGGAACCTCGCAAGAAAAGGCTCGAGGATGTGGCCATGGAAATCGCGAAGTCACGAGGGAGCAAGGTCACGAGCTTCGACACCTCGGACCTCGGAAGTTGATGGGGAAGTTATTCAACCTCGCGAGTATCGAAGTCGCGAGGGAGCGAGGTAGCGATAGTGCGGAAGTCCCGAGAGAAGTGATGGGTGTGGACGAGTCAAGTCACACGTGTGCATCGGAGTTTCGGTACCTCGGGTATCAAAGGTTGTAGAACCAAATGTTTGGTATCGCGAGTAGCGAGGGCGCGAGTAGAGAAATCCCTCCAGGAAAAGTCAGCGAGTTGAATGACCACCGGGTCTTGGGGATCCGAGGGTGTAGCGCTTGACTGTTGGACTCGTGAAGTCGCGAGTTCCGATCCTCCAAGAAGTTAAGGAAGGGGATCGCAAGACGAAGAGAATCTGTGGGTAGGAAGATTCCCGATAGGGAATTAGGAGAACCTTTGAGTTCTTCGGGCCGAGAAGAGAGGAAGGTCATATGTGAGCGGACATGCCCCTGGTTGGCGCATGCTACCTCAAATTACACATAATTACTACCATGATATGTATATATAAGTAAATAAATAAATAAAAGATATTATGAAAAAAACAAAACAAATGAAAATGTTACATTCAAAAAATTAATGTAAACAAAAACTTGGAACAATCATTGTCAACATTATGTGCTCCCTCTTTATTGACATCCAAGGAGGAATGTTATTGTTGATAACAAAAATAGGCCACACTAAGTAAATATACCTAAGCTCCCTGAATGGATTAACATCGTCAGTTTGCAATGAAATCCTAACATTATGAGGTTCATCTTTGAAGTCTGTCCATTTTTCCACAATTTCCCTAAATGCATAACCATCTACAGGCATTCAAAGAGCACCATCTCCACTTATGTTCCATGCATGATAATCCATAAATTGTGCTATGCTTTCACACCTGAAAAATAGTTTCAAATGTGGAATTATGGGAATATGACGAAGAACCTTTCAAGGGACCTTTTTTGTTACTTGAACAGTTTGATATCTACTGATAAGACACCAAGGACATTATGTTTTTGATGCATGTTGTCTATAATATATAATATGATCATTAGGACATGCATCTATAGTTTGATACTTCATTCCAATGCCTTTCATAATGGAAATCAAATCTCGATATGTGTGAGGTAATATATTTGACGATGGTAACAAAAAATCACCTAAAAATCTACAACATAACAAATAATTACTAGTTAATGTAAAGAATATTAATCTTAAATATTGCATTCTTATTTTACACATTAATTAACACTTGAAAAAATATATAAAATTCGACATTTATGTATATGATATGAAACATATTACATACTTTAGGATCTATGTCATACAAGTGTTTGACAAATGATTCATAACCTTTAAGTTCATCAGCATCAATGTAGCAGAGAGAATATTTTCTCTTGAGCCTTTATAAAGTCATTTATTTTCCTTTTCTAATAGAGTTCCATCATAAATACCATCACTTCCCCCCTCCTCATCCGACTAAGAAAACAAATCTTGGATCATTTGATTTTTCCCATCATATTCTTCCATGGGATCATTAACTTGATTTTTCCCATCATCTTCTTTAAAACTACATTTTTTGCAAGGGAAATAACATCTACCATCACCCTTTTTACCCTCTTTACTTTTTTCCCACCTTTGATATTTTCTGCCATTATTATTACACACAAAAATACCTTTTTTGAACCTTCGTTGTTATAGAAAGATTGTCGCAACATCAGTAATTTGATAAATATTTATATATTTTATTTCGACGCCATTTTGACGAACGTTGACCAAGTCAATATTTACTTTGTCAAATAGTTGGGTGACTGTTTGAATAGGGAAACGATAATCTTGTCTCATCGTGCATGAGATGAACTCTGCGACGAGCATTGACCAAGTCAATATTGACTTTGTCAAATATTTGGGTGACTTAGAAGATGGAAACAGTAATAATTGTGTCATCACCCATACGATGAACAAAGTGATGATAGATATAGGTCGTCGCCTAGGAGATGAACATGGGATGATTAAAAAAATTTAAATCTTTATCTTCATTTTTGCGACGAAAAACTACTTTTGTTGCAAGTAATTTGTCACAAATTTTTCAATATGTAGTAGTGCTACTAGATGAGTTTCTTTAGCAGAGGTTCTCATGGATCCCAAATCGGACATGGAATGAGACCTAATGGCATTTGGAAAGAATGGAGAAACAATAGGATAAGATTTTATGTACATTTTGATGCAAATTTTTATGAATTCAATTGGCTAGCACATACAGAGCATATTTTCCTAGGTGGGAAAGCATTACTTCGGCCATTTATACCTGTTAATTCCCCCTTGAAGCCTCACCCCATCATAGTATACATCCCTCAATATCAGCTAGACCTTGTGAATGATGAGTGGGGAGAAAACCCAAAAAAACCTACCTCTGGGATTTCCAATTGGTCAAGAAGTCATAAGAAACCACTTGTGTCAATCACTGCCTCTATTGCTACCTCTAACAATTCATTTTCTCAATACCAACAACCCATTGAGATCAATTCCTCCTCACTAAATATCCAGTTGATGAAAATGGAAAACAACCTCTAGTCAAATCCCCTAGCATTGAGTCTTCCCATTTTGTCTCTGCTCACTCAAAAATAAACACTCAGAAGATAAATGGAGACAACAGGAAGGAGATTTCCCATTTGTACATGCACCAATAATTGTCTTAGTATTGATGTTTTTATTTCTATTATGGTCATATTGATGGTATACACTTGATTTTCACTGGATCAAACATTAAAAAAAATTGACTGAAAGTTATGATGCATATGATATTTTTGAAGATCAAATGTTATATCTTAATCTTGTTTTGGTGTATGGAGGGACAAGGTTATTATGTTGATATATCTTGATGGTTGTTCATACATGTTATTTTCAAAGTGTGCATATTATTTTATGCATGTTGTCTTGAAATAATGAGTGGAGTTACAAGGGTACATATATATGATGTGAGACATAAGTTTTATCTCATTTATGAGTTAATTGAGACCCCTTCCTATATTATGTAAAGTCACAAATATAATCCCATGGTTACTTTACTAATTAAAATTTCATTTATTCTACTTTCTCCTTCATTTCTCATAAATATTTATTAATTAAAATAAAACGGTTGAAACCAAATAACTAATGAAGACAATAAAAAGGCGAAGGAGAGATAAATGCAAATAGGATTCATACGAATAGAAATATGCTAGAGCTTTGAGATTTTTTTGCACTTGATTATTTCTCACATCCATACTTAGTTTTTTATGGGATTAATAATTTTGTTGATAGAAGGGATTTCTTGAAAAGTGGCAGATAAATCCAAAGTGAGATTGATTTGGTCTTCTCTTTTGAGGTTGTTTATTTTTCTACAACGTTTTCTTTTTTTAGAATTTTTGAATTTGTTTCGATGCTAATCATTGGTACATTATGTATATTTTAAACTATGTGCATCACCCTACTTGAAGTGGTCCAAGTCATATCATATTGTTTTTCTCAGACACTTTCTTGTCCTTGTATGATTTTATTTACATATGGAGCTTCCAAAGTTTTTTTTTGGTCCAAGTTCTCACAAAAACTTGACGAAATTATTATGTCCAAGACTAATATATGAGTCAATCAATAAAAGGATCTTTGCATTTCTTCCATTGATGATTTTATCTTCACTGCTTAAGTGATTTATTTAACATTCTATGTGTGTGTGTTCTATTTATCATTTAATACTATTGAAATTTATCTAATTTTTTACATATTTTGAGAATTTTGGCTTTAAGTATCCATCCAATTCATTTATATTTAAAGTATTCTTATTTTATTCCATTCTTTATAGTTATTTATAATGTACATATATATGTCTTATTCCATTTTATTTTGAAGAACAAATTTTAATTTTTTTTATAAAAATGGAAAATATCAATAAAATTGAATAAGAATTTTATGTTAAGGTTTCATGAATATGAAGTCCATATCATTTTTCTTAAATATTTAAATTCATGGTATCATTCTCGCCTTACCTTGCCTAGTCTTAAAAGGTTTGAAGTGTTTTG
Source organism: Picea glauca (assembly GCA_000966675.3). NCBI lineage: Eukaryota > Viridiplantae > Streptophyta > Pinopsida > Pinales > Pinaceae > Picea > Picea glauca. Next base: position 77,534 of record JZKD02S0715395.1, on the reverse strand, counting down.
ATTAAAACATTACAGTTTCATCCTTAACATTGAATTGATCTCTCCTTCTCCTTTTATATTCTTAGTGTCTGCTTTTGAGTGAACAGAGAGACTAGGAAGAATCAGTTCAGTTCTAGAGGATTCTTACAGAGAGAGGTGTGAAAGAGCTTTGATATTTTTTTGCATTTGATTATTTCTCACATCCATACTTAGTTTTTTGTGGGCTTAATAATTTTTTTGATAGCATGGATTTCTTAAAAGTGGCAGAGAAAGGTAGAGTGGGATTGACTTTATCTTCTCTTTTTAGGTTGTTTGTTTTTATAGATTGTTTTCTATTTTTAGAAGTTCTAAATTTGTTTTAGTTCTAATAAATGGTACATTATGCATATTGTAAATTGTGTGCATCACACTACTTAAAGTGGTCCAAGTCAGATCATATGGATTTTTTCAAGAACTTGATTGTCTTTGTATGATTTTTTTTACATATAGGGATTCCAAAGTTGGTTTTGGTCCAAGTTCTCGCGGCAACTTGAAGAGATTATTATCTCCAATACTAATATATGGATCCATCAATAAAAGATTCATCGCATTTCTTTCATTGTTGATTTATATTCATTGTTGAAGTGATTTATTGTATGTTTATATATATATATATATATATATATATATATATATATATATATATATATATATATATATATATATTCTTTAAATTTCTCTAGTTTGTTTACATTCTTTGAGCATTTTGGATTTAAGTATCTATATGATACATTTATATTTAAAGTGTCCTGGATTTATTCCATTATTTATGGTTCTTTATAGTGTACATATATATTTTTATTCCAGTTTATTTTGAAAAAAAGAATAATAAAAAAATGGAAAATATCAAAACATTTGAATAAGAACTTTTATGTTAAGGCTTCATGAATATGAAGTTTGTATCATTTTTCTTAAGGATTTAAATTTATGGTATATTTCATGCCTCACCTCTCATAGCCATATGAGGTTCAAAGTGTTGTGCTTGAAACATTATAGTTTCAACCTCAACATATGTTGGCAACCATACTAGAGTGTGGGGATATATTAGGGAAAACTAATTTTTCCCTAATATCTCCCCAATATGAGAGTGGAGAGAAATATTATGGAAAACTAAGTTTCCCCTAATATCTTCCCCCAACCCCACCTAATTTTTCTCTAATATCTCCCCAATATGAGGGTGAGGAGAAATATTATGGAAAACTAAGTTTCCCCTAATATAGCCCCCCACCCCAACCCTCATACTAGGGAGATGGGAAAACATATTATGAGTGTACAAGTGGAGAGATATTATGGAAAACATATTATGAGGGTGTGGGTTGGGGGGAGATATTAGGGAAAACTTAGTTTTCCATAATATCTCTCCTCACCCCCACCCTCATAATATGAGTTATTTTTCCCTAATATCTTCCCCCAACCCCCACCCTCATACCTAATATATCCCCCCACCACCACCCTCATAATATGAGGGTTTTCCTTAATGTCTCCCCCCACCCCCACCCTCTTTAGTTTTCCCTAATATATCCCCCCACCCACACCTATTATGGAAAACTAAGTTTTTCCTAATATCCCCCTAATATGAGGGTGGGGGGAGATATTATGAAAAACTAAGTTTACCCTGATATCTCCTCCCACCCCCACCCTCATATTTGGGATATGGGAAAACATATTATGAGGGTGGGAGTGAGGACATATTAGAGAAAACATATTATGAGGGTGTGTGTTTGGGGGCGATATTAGTTAATATGTATTTTTCCATAATATATCCCCCAACCCCAACTCTCATTCCTAATATCTCCCGCCACCCCCGCCCTGAAAATTTGAGATAATTTTCCCTGATACCCCCTGCCCTGATCCGGATTATTTTCGGCACGAAATGAGAGCGGAGATATAATAAGGAAATGCACAGAGATATCACAGATATTCAATAATATAATAGAAATGTATCAGAGATGCATTCATAAAC
>JZKD02S0715395.1:50037-71170 GCA_000966675.3 Picea glauca | reverse complement strand
GATAAAATCCATAGGAAATAAAACCTAGAGATGCTTCGCCCAGGGATCCCCGAGAAGGCAATAAAAGGCCTCTCGATAAGAAACTAAAGGGACCCTAAGAAAAATAATAAGACAATACCTAACCAAGAGGATGAGAGGTCTCATCATGAGCCGGCCCATTATGTTCATAGGTATCCACCAGTATGACATTGCCATTATCTGGTCACCACGCCAGGGCAGTGACCTTTGGTTGCATGGCCAAGGGAAAGGGGGTCTCATCACGAGCCAGCCTTATCATGTATGCAAAGATACCAGTGGGTAACACTGTCAGCCCCGGTCACCACGCCAAGGCAGTGTCCTTTGGTCAGACCTTGAAGTAAAAAAGAAAGAAAAGAAATAAATAAAGAATAAGGGCAATAAAAGGGGCTTGGAAAAAGTGAATCCATGACGGGTACATATCACCTCCTACAAAGGAACCCACGGAAAACGCCTACCCCTGGTCTTACTATGATTGGACATCCCTAGATCATATCACTTCATAAACATGGCTTTAATGATCTTCTGTGGGAACTTTCCTTTTCCTATGGATACTGGCCCAATAGGTTGTTCTGTCTATTTCTTCAACTTTGTATAGTAGATCAGTGTAATGTCTTTGAGCTATTAGATGATATGCTAGGAATTTTATGCGTGTATTTGATAAATTTAATGATGAAACATGATTGACATTGCTATTATCCCGAGGACTGATGATCCCATGGAGGGCATAGTTTTTGATGTGCAGGACCATGCCCAACGGACAGGTACCAGTGGACCGGTACACATGGGGATATGATTAGCTTAGACCTCCATGGGGCTGAAGAGCCCATCAGATGGTTTTTGGGATGGCAAAGATAGGACAACATTATGATGAGCCATTGCATAAGAAGAAAGAAGGACGTTCCACCCAGGACACTTTGGCAGAGCCCGACCCAGGGGGAATCGCCCACTATAGATGGAACTTTTTCCTTTGATGGACAGGACATCACCTGAGAGAGTTGGACGTTGTCTGGAGGATGTGGCAGTGTGCTGAGGTCATTTGGCATGTGTGGTAGCTTGGAGGAGCCCTAGAAGGGCCAACGTTTGGGTTTCTGGATGTTGTATTTGCCCAAAAAGGGCCAACGTCTCCCTTAGAAGGGCTAGACGTCCCTCTTTTTGCTCATATTATGTCATCTTTTTAGCATTTAATGTAAAAATAGTGTAAATCTTATAGTCATCCTTGTCGGTTGTTTTAATGACCAAAAATTTAATTGAAAGGTCATGAATTGGTATAAATAGAGGACGTTGGACCTCATTTTAAACATAACATAACTCACTCTCTTGTGAGAGATCCACTTTTAGTCTTTTGTCTTGGTATTTTGCTCTTGGAAGTGAGGCACAACTCTTGTTGGAGGACTCTTTTTGGCATTTTATGGTGTTTCTCTCATTGGAAGGTTTACAACTAGGGTTTGATGAGCATTCTTCATGATTTGTAAGTGAATTTTTCATGCAAAATTTCTTAAATGAATGGTTGTAGGTTTAATATCTTACATTTGCTATTATATTGCTATTATATTGCTTAATATTGAAACCCTAGGTAGAAAGCACATAAGTAGGTCCTTGCTATATGTCCCCATGCTTGAGAAACTTATTTTAGCCATTGATTAAGGAGGATATAGCCTAGCCATTGCTACACTTATCATCTTTTTTCTGAGTTAGTATTTGAGTATAGGTTGAACAAAGGTGATGTATTAGGCCTAGTTGACTCTACACCTAGGGTTTTGAACCTTTTAGGGTTTGAAGAGCCTTGCTCCCGCAACACTTTTCTCCCTTAGACTTGTACTTTAAGGCTAGCCGTTTTGCCAAGAGTATTTAAAGAAAGAGGAAGAAGCATGAGGCCTTGCTTAAGCAACAACGGAATGAGCCTTCTTCCTTTAGGGTTTTGATTCTAGGGCCATGCCATTGAAGCACCATAGAACCTAACCTTCTAGTCTTTAAATTTTGATCCTCCTGAGATCTTGCCCTTGCTTTTGACTCCATAATACCCTAAGGCATTGGTTTTCTCTCCAACGTTGAGCTTGTTGTGCAAAAAAAAATCTTTCAAAACTCTCAAATTTGAAACCCTAACTAAGCCTAACGTCTTCTAACCTAGCAGTAAATGATGACGTCATGCCTTTATTAAGCTTTTGTTGATAGAAAATACTATGGCTTGGTCATCTAGTGATAGACATTGATATATTGGTAATTTTCATTGGCTAATTTGCAAAACGTTGGCTTTCTTTGTCTATTACACTAACCCTAAAGGAAGCTGACATCATCCTTAGGATATTGACGCAACAATCTATTGTGTATGAGCAATAAATGATATTTAATGCATTGATTAATTCATAGATTGATTATTTTCATTAGATGCTATATTATTCTAGTGTTTATTGACAAGTAACAGTATATGTCATTGTCATTATTGCAATCATTGACTTCGTCAATAATTACTGCTATATAAGCTCATATACATTAAACTTTGATGGTCATTGATTTATGAAGTATTAACCACTATTGCATGTATTAGTTTCATTGTTGTCTTGTCTTGCAAGCAGGTGCCTCTTCTGTGGTTATTCTTCATTTGACTATCTTCTGGGCGGTAATCTGTGAAGGGGAAACTAGCCTTAACCCTTTGAGCCTTTTCCTTTCAAAACCCCAGATTTCCAGGGACGTCTCCCTTGGGATTAGCCACCCTAAATAGAAAGGACCTCCCCATTGTGGTGACATTGAGTGGGGTAGGTCCCTGTTTCACCAGTTTGATCCTTATCCTTCAGCTACTCGACCTAAACTACAAACTGAGTGATAACACACCCCACCCCAACATTAGATAAAACTGAGTTTTCCTTAACATCTTCCTCGACCCCCACCCTCATAGTTAGTTTTCCCTAATATATCTCTCCACCCCCACCCTCACACTCATACTTAGTTTTCCCTAATATATCCCTCCACCACCACCCTCATAATATGAGGATGGGATGAGGGGATATATTAGAGAAAACTACATAAAAGTCAAATGTGTTCACATTTCCATTTGCATAGAAAATGTTTTTGTGTTAATCATGAGATTCCACAATGTTAATATCAAATAAAAGGAAACGAGCTATGAATTTTCAGAGTTTGAAGAGAAGCACATACTAACACCCATACTAAAACTAAAAACACATGGGCCTGATATGTCCTTGCATTTAAAATGACTTGGAACATGATCACTTCGTATATTGGCATTGAAAATGACTATGTAACATGATCACTTGCATTAAAAACTACTTGGAACATAACCACTTCATATTGAATGAAATGGTAATGGCATATTTATAAAATTCATTATTTACTAGTTTTTATTTATGTAAGTTTATGTAAAAATACATTTTCTATCAAAGTTACTTTATATACATCATTGCATTCAAAGTCCACTTGGAACATGACCACTTCATATTGAACGAAGTGATAATGTGGCATATTTATAAAATTCATTATTTATTGTTTTTTAATTTAATTAATTAATTTTATGTAAGCATGCACTTTCTCTCAAAATTATTAACATTAGTCTTTATTCTAAATTGTTGTGTTTAATGTATATATTTTTATTTATATCAAAAATTTTAAAAAATTGAGTTGATATTGGAGAGAAAACAAATGTACAATCAATTCAATTTGATCACTTAATGAAAAACATATTCCTTAATATGGAAAGAATTAATAACCCCAATATAAGAGATGTGTATAAATGCAACAACTTTTTAAAATAATATTTATAATGATATATTTGCTCATGTGAAACAAGTATAAATGAAGCTTCAATGTAGGGGTGACCTGTGGTGTGATTCCTAATGCAAGGTGTGCTACTTTTGAGAGGAACTTACTAACCATCATGTGACCTACATAGAACGATTAAAGATATATAACAAAAGTCTTTAAAGCATCATTGGAACCATAACTCAAGGTTAACCAACATATTTCTAACATCAATGACACACTTCTACCTAACCACCAATAGTAAGTGTTCTTATGGTGAGGAGTCTCTACGATCTCGACAAGAAATTAAGAATCCTCAAGGATTTATGTTGTAGTACATGTATGATTGTTAACACTAACAAAATGAAATTTATGATAATTAAATCCAGAAAGATCCCTTACAATACTTTCATATATGATAACAACAACTTGGAGAAAGTTCCTTCATACAAATATATCATCATTGATATTCAACACAAACTCAATTGGATCTATAGCATTGAGAAAAGGATAAATTGAGGGTGGAAAGATTATTATGGGATTGAAAATAATTGTAAATCAACGGATATTTGGATATGGGATAAGAAAAAACTCCTCTTTGATAATCATGTCACTCATGTTATCTTATATGGATGTGAAGTTTGGGGATGCAATATCTCTAGAGAATCATGGAGAAAAATAGATCAGATCCAAAATATTTTTATAACTAATAATGTCAAAATTCAAGGAAATAAACCCTATCCTATTCTAATCATAGAAAAGAGTTGTTTCCCCATTGAGAGCATGGCTATGACTTGGTTACTAATGTACAATAACAAGTTAAACAACATGGAAAGAAAAAGGATTCCAAAAATTTCATAAAACTCCCTACAAAACAACCTACAACTCAAATGGGTTTGGCATAAAGATGACAAGTCTTGGCTAAATCAATTGGGAATAAAGGATGCTATCATTTTGTAGAATGATGATAATATTAAAAATATTATTACATCTAAGTTTAAGGAGAAATTGTGGTGCAATAAAGAATTATAGGATAAAATAAAATTGAGTTACTATAAGGAGGTGATCAACCCTAATCTTGAAGATCATAATTATCTGCCTATTTTGACTAGTGTAAAGAATAAAATCAAAATTTCTAAAATAAGAACAAATTCTCACAAGCTCCATAGTGAAACTAGGTGGTGGAAAATTCCCAAAACATCGTGGGATGAAATAAATTGTAATATTTGGGACACTAAGAGGGTTGAAGATGAAAATCACTTTCTATTAGAATGTCTTGTGTATATGCAAATTAGCTCTCAATTTCAAAATATTTGACACAATACCAACTTTCCTAACCTTCTAACTCATTAAGACTATGGTGACCTTAGAACGCTTATCTCAATGATTTTCAAGCACAAAAATAAAATTCTAAAGAAACCCCAAATAATCCCTTGCCTTTCTTAAGGTAAACATGCAGGATGTCTATGTTCAGCCTTCACTTTCGGAAATTTTAGACATCTCACCACGTAACTAACTATGTCCTCTTTCATTCCTTTCCAGAAGAATAAAGGCTTAAGGTATGCCTTCATCTTCGTGGCTCCTGGATGGGCCATGTAAAGTACTCGATGACATTCATTTAGGATCAAAATTTGTAATTCGTCGTTAGCCGGTACATAAATTTTGTTGTCTAATCTCAAAAATCCATCATTATCCAATGAATAACCTTCAACTTCGGTACCATCATGGTATTTTGTCCAATATTATCCTTAACTTATTTGTACCAGTGATCGTCTATCTGTGACGTTAGAATCTTTTCTCAAAGATTCGTTTTAAGAGGTATTACTAAGAATTTGTGTGGTCTTCGACTCAACGCATATGCCACTCTGTTCATCGTTCCTTTAATGTAATTAATCTCAAAGTCATATTCTCTAAGTAATTCTAACCAACGCCTATGTCGCGCGTTCAAGTCACTCTAAATAAATATATGTTGCAATCCACAGTGATCTATATTTAATTCGAATTTTCATCCAATCAGATAATGTCTCCAAACTCTCAAGGAATATACAATTGATAATAACTCAAAGACATGTGTTATGTAGTTCTCTTCATACTTTCTCAATTTCCTTGAAATGTAAGCGATCACTTGACCGTCTTGCATCAAAACTCCACCTAAACATTCCTTGGATGAATTTGTGCATACCAAGAATTCCTTGTCCATATCAGGGACCTTTAGTATCAGAATTGTCGTCAACAAATCCTTGAGGTTTTGAAATGCTTCTGCATATTTCTCAGTCCATACGAACTACTTTTTTTTCTTCTGCAATTCTATGATTGGATTTGCTATGTTCAAAAAACCTTCGACGAATCATCAGTAATATCTTCCTAAACCCATAAAGCTATGTACTTATTGTACATTTATCGGTGTTGGAAATTCCATAATGGCCTCTAATTTTTCTAGATCCATAGTGATACCTTCACCAGATATGATATGTCCCAACTAATGAATCTTCAATTGGTAAAAAGAACGTTTTGATATCTTCACGTACAATTTGTTTTCTCTTAGACATCGTAGAACCAATCTCAGGTGTTCATCATGCTCTTCTTTTGTCTGATAATATATCAGTATCTCATCAATAAATACTTGAACAAACTTGTCCAAGTATTCATGGAACACCCCATTCATCAAACTCATGAATAACCCTAGGGTGTTCACCAAAACTAAAGGTAAAACTATAAACTCATAGTGTCTAAATCTCGCCTTAAATGTGGTCTTAGGGATATTTTCCTCCTTAATCTATAATTGATGATATCTTGATCTTAAATCAATCTTCGAAAAAATCATTATTCCTTTAAATATGATCAAACAAATCATCTATCATTGGAAACATATATTGGATCTTAATCGTAATTTTTTTCAATTGACGGTATTCAATACAAATCCTTCACGACCCATCCTTCTTTCTAACAAAACTTATTGGTGCACCCCACAGTGATATGCTTGGACGTATAAGTCCCAAATCCAAAAAATCCTTCAATTTCATTTTCAACTCTTGCAACTCTAGTGTCGAAATCCAGTAGGGATTTCTTGCAATAGGTTTGGTTCTAGGTTTCAAGTCTATTTCAAACTCCAACTCTCTTTCGGGTGGTAAACTCGACAACTCTTCTAGAAATATGTCTACAAAATCTTGTACTATTGAAAGGTATTCTAGTCCTTTCACCTCACCCTTTTCATTTAGTGCTAAGATAAATATAACTTGCATCCATTATGCATACTCTTCTGCAAATATAGGGAATAAATAAACCTCAGAGACACCGATGCAGGATCATTGTCATCAAAGAAAACTTGGAGAGACAACTCAGTGCCCTAGCATGCCTTCTGAATTATTTTTGAATTTTAAAAGTTGGTGTATCCTGTAAACCTTTTGAATGGATTGTGAATTAAAGAGATATTTAATGTTCGGAGGCTGAACGATTGCGTGATATCGGGGGAGATCGGATTTTCCTTTAATTTAGTTGATTTCAGCATAGATCTAGATTTTTCACTCTTTTTTGTTTGTCTCAAACTTTTAATGTAACAGGACTTAAGTAGTTGTTAACTTTTATTTTGATAAGATAGGTAGTCAGAGGGAACCCTATGAGCCCTCTCATATAAGTAGAGGTGTTGTATTCCCAAATGGGGCTGATGAATATGATGGTAGCTACAAAGTAGTTGAATATTGTTGTAGTTGCAAGTTAGTTAGAAGCTATTGAATGTTGTTATAGCTTAGGTACGTTTTAATGAATATAACAGAGAGGTATTGACCCAAATGCATGGTGTTGTTGTTGCTTGAATGAATAGTAGGATTTCTATTTACATTATTCTCTTTGTTACTTTGTATTCTCATGCATGCATGAGTTTCATTATTGAATGCATGAATTACATTGGTGAAAGCATGAGTTACCATGTTGAATGTATGAACTTGTGAAACATTAGATAAGTTTCACTTGGTTCTCTTCCACGAGGTATCTTGAATATTGTGTGTAGAGTGTGCATATCATCTTCAAGGTGTGCATCGATAGAGTCATTGACTTAGAATATCAAGAGGAATAGTTCAAGAAATTGTTCGCAGAAGTGCATGTGAAGATCTTTTGCAAGGCGTGCACAGATCCAAAATTAGACTAAGTGTTGAAGAAAACCCTATAAAGAGTTAAAGGTTCAAAGGAAAGACAAGTTCCAAAACGTTAGCGGGAGAAATATCAAAATGGAGGATCCCTTTAAAGTTTTTCAAATTAATGATCAAGATCCCTTCAGGAGAAAGCGAGATTGTTCCAAATCATCATATCTAGGAGAGTTGCACGATGGATAGTCACGAGTTCCTTTAGAACTTCGTTATTAAGAGTTTTGAAGTGTTGAAGAGAAATAAACACCAAAGTCTGAAGTGGCGAAGTAAATATTAACCATTGGTTGTAGCAAGGATATGTGGCAAAGATCCATGAACTTCGGGGGAAAAGTACTTCTGGGAAAAAGGAGGTAGGTGCATCCAAAAGCAGTGAATCCCGAAGTAGTGAATTAGATTTGGACCGTTAGATCCAAAAGGGTATGTGGTAGAGATCCAAAAACTTTGGTGATAGTGCAATTCGACGAAAAGTCACTTCGGGGAAAATGGAGAGTGAAGGCTCGAAAATCCACGAATTCTAAAGCACCAAAGTCCATATGAACCGCCCATTGGAAAAGGACATGTGGCGCTTGATCCAAATCTTCGTGGAAAATTTACTTCGGGGGAAAAATACCTTGGAACATCCGGAACTCATGAATGCCAAAGTTACGAAGTGAATCACAATCATCAGTTGTTGGATAAGCGTTGGTCGTAGATCCTGTTGGATCAGTTCACCGATTCGGGGTTCAAGTGAAAATAGTGTAAATATTGATAAAAACATTGTAGCCCAAAGTTATGAAGAACCCAGGAGATTATGCCTGAGGTCGCATGTGGAGAAGGGCTATAGGAAAGGATCTAGCGCCCAAAATTTTAAAATTTCAAAAGTGATAAGGAAAGGGGTCCATGAGTACCATACAACCTACGCCTAAGGGGATAAAAGGGCTTGTGTTAATTAAATTTGGGGCCAGCAAGGTATCGAGGAGCTAATCCAGCTCAAGTTCTTAAAGATCCTTGATCAGGAGGTCAAGCAACCCCAAGGAGAGAAGGGGGGGGTCTACATCAAGTGGTATAAGAGCCTAAAGATCTCAAACTGTACTTTGTGTGAGTGGAGAAAAAGTCATCACAATGCTGCCTAGAGAACATGCAGAGCCATCTGTAGCAAATTGAGGTGTAGAAAGAGAAATGAGAGAACTACGCGCAAGGTTGGATGCGATGGAGAAAATGCAAAGGAGAAAACCTGATGTTGGACACATCAGTGATGCAAAAATCAAAGAAATATAAGTTGAAGAAGTTGCAGGGGAAGATGATGTCGAGGAACGCTTGTTGAAATCGGTTGTCAAATTGGGAGCAAGAGAAAATATAGACATCCTGATGTATGAAGGAAATTTGGATGTTGAAGAATTGTTGGATTGGATAAGATCCATGGATAAGTATTTCGATTATGAAGACATCTATGAGGGGAATCAGGTGAGACATGTTGTCACTAGGTTAAAAGGAAATGCAACACCATGGTTGTATGAAATGCAGGATGATAGACGAAGCAAAGGTAAGAAAAAGATCAAGAATTAGGACAGAATGGTAGCCAAGATGAAGGCTAAGTTCATACCCAAGGACTATCACATAAATCTGTTCAGGAAGTTGCAAAACCTGAGATAGAAGGGGTTAACAGTGAAAGAGTACACATAGGAGTTTTACAAGATGAACATTAGGACTCGACAAAGGGAGAAAGATGATGAAAAAGTTGTCAGGTATATAAATGGCCTGAGGTATGAGATCCAGGATGAAATCAACATGATGACAGTGAGGATAGTGGAGGATGTTTATCATATTGCACTGAAGGAAGAGGAGAATTTGGTCAGAAAAAAGAACCAACGAAGCAGAGGAAGAAGTCCAAATAGAGGCAAGGGAATTGTCCATGACAAGGCACAGAAGCCCAAGGGTGAGACTGAAAAACCACATAGTCACTCAGAAAATGGAGGGATTTTCTGAGGGAGACAGTCTAGTGGAATAAATTATTTTCCTCAAGGAAGAGGAAGAGGTGGAGGAGGAGAGGTGAAGTGTTATGCATGTGGAAAGACAAGAAACATGTCTTGGGAATGTCCCGAGAAAAATAAAGAAGGATTTGAAGCTCACATTTCGGAAGCGAAGAAGCTGAATGTTGAAGCAGAAGGTGCAGAAGATGAAAAATCCATGATGTTGAAGAAGGTTCTCTTGAAACTAGAGCCAGAGGTTGAAAATCCAGTGCAGAGGAACAATTTATTCAGGATTTATTTCAATACTAAAGATAGGGTATGCAAAGTGATAATTGATAGTGGGAGCACTGATAATTTAGTATCCACAGAGATGGTGGAGAAATTGGAGATGGAGGCAACTGCACATCCAAATCCATATAAAGTCTCATGGTTGCAGAAAGGACACCAGGTAATGGTAAATAAACAATGCCTCGTTGAATTTAAAATAGGAGGATATAGAGATGAGATTATGTGTGATGTGATTTACATGGATGTATGTCATGTTTTGTTGGGGAGACCATGGAAGTTTGACATGAATGTCATTCATGATGGGAGAAAGAATACTTATACTTTGGAGAAGAATGGTAGGACACATCACACATGTTGTTTCCAATAGATGAGAATAAAGTAAATGAAGAATCCAATACAACTATAATTCTCATGAGTGGGAAGGAACTCCTGAGTGAAGTTAAGAAGGAACAGGAGATGCAATTTGTTGTGGTGAGGAAACCCAGAGTTGTACTTACAAGTACTTCTATGAATGATTTTCCTGAGGAAATTCAAGAGTTGTTAGAGAATTTTGCTAACATAATGGTGGATGAGTTACCTAATTCATTTCCACCCATTAGGCGTACCAGATATCACATTGATCTAATACCAGGAGAAATACTTATTTGTAGTATTTGGTAAAGTGGAAAGGACACCCAATAGAAGATTCTAGTTGGGTAAATGAATTTGATATCCAGAATCATGGAAAGTCAATGCAGGAGCTCATGGATAGGAGTCCATGAATTTTTGTCCAGAGGAGTATGATGCAGGAGCATTGTCATCAAAGCACATGTGGAGAGACACTCAACACCCTGGCGCGCCTTCTGAACTATTTTTTAAATTTAAAAGTTGGTGTATCCTATAAACCTTTTGAATGGATTGTGAATTAAAGAGATCTTTAATATTCGGAGGTTGAATGATCGCGTGAGATTGGGGGAGATCGGATTTTCCTTTAATGTAGTTTATTTTGGCACAGATATGGAGCTTTCGCTCTTATATGTTTGTCTCAAAATTTTAATGTAATAGGTATTAAGTAGTTGTTAGCTTTTATTTCGATAAGGTAGGTAATTGGAGGGAACCCTATGAGACCTTTGGTATAAGTAGAGGTGTTGTATGCCCAAATGGGGTTGTTGAATATGATGGTAGTTGCAAAGTAGTTGAATATTGTTGTAGTTGCAATTTAGTTAGAAGTTGTTGAATGTTTTAATATCTTAGGTACTTTTGAATGAATATTACAGAGAGGTATTGACCCAAATGCATCGTGTTGTTGTTGCTTGAATGAATAGTAGGCTTTATATTTACATTCTTCTCTCTATTACTTCGTATTCTCATGCATGCATGAGTTTCATTGTTTAATGTGTGAATTACACTAGTGAAAGCATGAGTTACCCTGTTGAATGTATGAATATGTGAAACATTAGATAAGTTTCACTTGGTTCTCTTCCACGAGCTTATGCAAGGAGTGTGTGTTGTCCGTAGGGAGTGCGTTGACAGAGTCTGATTCGACTCAGAGCTCGGAAGAGGTAACTTGAATCTTGTATGCAGAGTGTGCATATCATCTGCAAGGTGTCCTTCGACAGAGTCTTTGACTCGGAACCTCAAGAGGATTATTTCGAGAAATTCCTCACATAAGTGCGTGCAAATATCTGTTGCAAGGCATGCATAGATTCAAAATTCGACTAAGTATCAAAGAAAACCCTATAAAGAGTTAAAGGTTTGGAGGAAATATAAGTTCCAAAAATTTAGTGGGAGAAATCTTCAAAAGGGAGAAGCCCTTTAAGGTTTTTCAAATTAATGATCAAGATCCTTTTAAGAGGAAGCGGGATTGTTCCATACCATCATATATGGGATATTTGTGCAGTGGATAGTAGTGGGTTCCTTCGAAACTTCATGATTCAAAGGTTTGAAGTGTTGAAGAGGAAAAATAGCCGAACTGTGAAGCGTCGAAGTAAATCTTAACCGTTGGTTGCAGCGAGGATACGTGGCAGAGATCCACGAACTTTGGGGGAAAGGTACTTTGGAGAAAAGGGAGGTAGGTGCGTCCAAAATCGTCCAAGCCCAAAGTAGTGAATTAGATATGGACCATTAGATCCGGAAGGGTACATTATATAGATCCACAACCTTCGATGATAGTGCACTTCGGCGAAAATAGAGAGTGAAGGCTCAAAAAGCCCCAAATGCCAAAGCACCGAAGTTCATTTGAACCACCCATTGGAAAATGACGCGTGGTGCTTGATCCATAACTTCATGGAAAATTTACTTCAGGGGAAAAAGACCTTGGAACATCTGTAACTCGTGAACGTTGAAGTTATGAAGTGAATCATAGTCGTTGGCTATGGGATAAACGTTGGTCGTAGATCCTGTTGGATCAGTTCGTCGATTTGGGGTTCGGTTCAAAAGAGTGCATTTGTTGCTAAAAACATTGAATCTTGAAATTACGAAGCACCCAGGAAATTAAGCCCTAGATCATAGCCTAAGGTCACATGTGGAGAAGAGCTAACGGAAAGGAGCTATCACCTAAAATTTTAAAATTTCAAAAGTGATAAGGAAAGGGGTCTGCGGGTATCATACAACATGCGCCTAAGGGGATAAAAGGGCCTTTGTTAATTCAATTTGGGGCCAGCAAGGTATCACGGAGCTAATCCAACTCAAGTGCTTAAATATCCTTGACTGGGAGGTTGAGCAGGCCTAAGGAGAGAAGGGGGGGGTCTACATTAGACACCCTTGGTTTCTTCCTACAATCACCCTACTATGTGCCAAATCATATGTCAAACTTAACCGTTTTTCTTATAGTTAAGTATCATATCAAGTGATTCCAACCAATCCATGCCTATCACTATTTTATATGATCCTAAGATCTTGACACATATGTTTTCCTTCGTTACAAAATCTCCCAATTTAATGCTACAGTTTGCAACCTTTCCTCCAACTTTATGTTTGGCACTAGATGACATTTCTACATATCTGAACTCGTCCTGCTTGTAACATCCTGCTCTGGCACACTGAGAAAAAATTATTCTTTGAGAACACTTGCTCACAAGTGAGGTGGACTATTATGATATTAAAACCTTTGTCCTTGATTATGATGCGTTATGGTAGCTGACATGATGTTTTACTGCACTAACATAGACATGTTCTATTGACTCGGTTTTACTGAGTGTGCAGGGTTTTGGACCGTGAGGATGTAGAGGCATCGACGGAACCCCTTGGACTCCGGATCGAGTCAGGGAGTGTGCTATTAGGGTTTGATGTTTATTGTGATTTTAGTACATTTGATTAGATTATATGATGTGGGCATGTTCTAACATGATTGTTGATGATGCAGGCTGACAATATCTTGCCGACCAGAATCACATATGGATTAAAGGGGCCACACATACAACTACCAGAGAGGTTGAGGGAGAGTTGTGGACAGCAGCCCTGCCACAGCCTACTATCACTCCCGCCATGGATTGAACTATAGGTTAATGATTACCTAGTTCAAGAGGACCCACGATGTCGTGAGGGCCAACTGCGACAGTCGCTCACGATGATTCTAAGGGGCGCACAATAAGGCAGGGCCCTTATTCTTTAGAAGCCTTTAGTCTCCCACAAGTTCACCTGGCGAAGTGTTGACTCCAGGGGTTATTGATGTCTACCAATCAGTCAAGAGGCGAGTGGCACCCTTGGAGCACGTGGTGCATCCTGAAGGGCACGTCACACAAAAGAAACACAAGAGGCGAGTGGCACCCTTGGAGCACGTGGTGCATTCTGAAGGGCACGTCGTGCAAAAGAAACAAACGAGGTGAGTGGCACCCTTGGAGCACGTGGTGCATCCTGAAGGGCACGTCGCATTGATGATGATGAAGGAACAAACCTATATGGCCCTAAGACATTTAACACATTAAGAAATTCTTAAACAACTTCCCTAATTAAATGTCGCCCAGTTTAGAATCTAAATCCTAAGTCTAAAACTTCTCTAGGGGTAAAATTTGGTCCAACCTTAAGAAAAATACCTTATAAAAAAAATTAATAATAAAAAAAATTAAACTAAATACCACTTAAGTAATAGTTTTAGTCTTCATAAAATTTTTGGGGTAAAATGAAGAGAGTGAGAATTTAATTAAATTCAGTGGATTTAAAAATTATAAAGAAGAAATTAATTGTTTAAATTGTGAAAGTGTAAAAGGTATTAAATTATTAATAAAAGGGAAAAGATGCTAATTTGCGCAACTGCCATTTTGGCTCTAATAAAAAGGGGAAAGAAGGGAATAATGAAATTTAGGAAAGTAAGGAATGGATGAAACATAATAAAGGAAAGAAGGGAACTTATGGTAAAAAGCGAGGTTAACTTAGTAAAGAATCTGCATTAAAGAACCTTCTAAATTGAACTAAATTAGCAACATCATTTGAGGGAAAGTATTTAAAACCTGTAAGGGAATCTAGGAACACCTAGGAGTAAATTTGGGAGCAACTCTAGGTGGGTGAGGGAAATGATACAATTAATAAATTAAAGAAAATAAATTTTGGAGGAAAGTGGGGGATGAATGACACTTGTATGATGGAGAATTTTTAGAAGATTCTCATTAAAACTTAAATTAAAAAGAGATTTAGGGAAAGTTTGGAAGTTCTAAAACTCTATAAAAGAGAGGAAGGAGGAGGAAGAAGGGGATCGGTTGTTAGCATAACATTACGCTGCCAGATTTTCGACTTGATTGATTACTTGTGGGGAGTTGGGATTTCCAGCTCGGATAGGAGTGGTAGCTCGGCCTTGCGAGGTGAGCTGGGAGCTAGACGTACCATTTGGATAGTGTGTGGCCCCTTTGCGGATTGGGGGGATAAGGGGGAAGCAGAGTACCCCTAGAGATTGGCTGGGAGGTACTGGTGTAGTCTCGACGGTCGACGAGCGGGAGTGGCACGGAGCAGGCGGACGACACTCAGAGCAGGCGATCTACAATGGTACGCTTTCCATTTTTGTCGAATAGAAGGTATTAGGACCCTGACCCTCTCTTAATGTTATCAGCATTTGTATATTGACTTGGTGAGATAAAAAAAAAAAATACTTGACTTCAATCTGCTTGGGTTCTCGTCGGAATTATTGGTTTTCTTTTTCTGTCCTTCGGCGATTTTCTTTGTGTGCCGGATATAAAAAATTTCTTCTTAACTCTATTGTTGCAAGTCGGTAATGGATAAAAATATTTTATGACCTCAGCGTTGCCGACCTTCCTTGGTTCTATGCGATCTCCAATTGTGCCTTACGTTTTTGTTTGTCTGCATTTTTCTTTTGCTTGGAAGAGATGAATCTAACTCTGCGCTTGAAATCCTTATGGCCTTAGCCCTGTCTTCTGCTGCCATCCTTTTTTTTATTTGGTATTCTGACATGAATTTTTATCTTCGATTGGTGTTGATTCTTGTTGGTTGGAAGGGTTTGTTCCATTTAATTACCTCTACGCTATTATTTCTTTTCCTAAAAAAATTCCCTCACCTGGCCAATTTTGGTGTGTTTTCTTGGTTAGGGAAACATAGTTACCCAGAGTTGTGGTGTTAAACTCGGAAAATTCCTTTTCGTAGACCGAATTTCGGTGGTGCGGGGGTCTGGGAACTTGTCCCTGGTCTGTGAAATTGATTTTGTCTTAGAACAATGATGTTTGAATTATCCAGTTGGGTTCCAGCGCTCATTTTTGGTTTTGTTGTTTTCAACCATTTCATTCAAGATTGGAAGCGCGTGAGGCATGGAACTTCGCCTCTAGGCTGTCGATTTGACATGTGCCTCATGGAAGGTATACAAGGGATCCCTGTGGTGGAACGTGCATGGAGTTCCTGTGGTGGCATGAAGATATCTTGCGCACAGTAAAATTGCCTGAGTGTTCCACCTATAACTTCAATTCCTTGTCTCCCAACACCCTTCTCACATGTATTAAACTGAGTGTTCCACCTATAACTTCAACGCCTTGTCTGAAATCGGAGTTCAGAGATGAATGGTTTACTGTATTGTTGTCAAGAATGCCTTAATTTTCTGTTGGAAGGCAACTGACAACTACTACCAACTTTTATCAACCCAATCTGACAGCAAACGCTACGGTTCAATCTAGACAGCAAGAATTGGAGTTCAAGTTAAACTTTTGCTCAAGATTCGAGGAATAATTCCATGTCTGTGAATGACAGGTTAATGCCCGGGATGGCTGAGATGTTTTTTCTAAATTCGCTTCAGGTGAATGGACCTTCAATAACCCCGATTTCTAGTTTTTGACCAGCATATTCAGAATTGGGGCTTGGACCCTTTCAGATCAGTTCTCAGGAGGCTGTTTGCAGTCCTTCTGTTGGTGTCTGCCTGCGTAAGTAAGGAGACTATCCTTAGCTAGAACGTACAACATGATCCTGAAGTCCTTCTTTTGGATTCCATAATTCTTTTAGCGCTTCAAACCTTCTTGCCTGCAAAATAGTCCAGGTTTTAGATGAGAGTGAAATCTTTGGCACAGGTCTCTTAGTGCGTTTAATTTATTTATATTTTTAGCATAAGGAGTACACTGCATTAAGCCTGAGTTTAGTAATAGCAGCATTATGATATTAGTTGTACCATGGTATGGAGGTTATCCTGATACTTCAGAAGTTCATTCCAACACTTCAGCTAGACAATCTGTTGACCTTCTATTTGTTAATAATGTTGACTATCACTTTACACTCTTTTAATTCAATTGTTTGTCATATTCAGGTCATAGCTAAGTTAGTGATTAAGTCAACTTGCCAAACAATTTGCAACTAATTACCTTAAGGTTTTTCTAGGGAAAACATGTGTGGTTATGAAATAATTATGATGGTACATTGCTCTTAGTAAAGTCAACTGTTGGATTAATATGAACTTCTTATATCTAATAATGATTTGGTGTATAGAGGAGATGCTCTGGAATGCTTATTCTTATGGGTGTATTATCATTTATTCAACTTTTAAACCCTCAACCTCAATCTATCCTTAAGACTTGTCTCCTTAAGTGCTTTGTTATACTAACAAATTGGGAAGGCAAAGAACTCTTGGTGTCATTTTGGATAAGTTAACAAGTGACCCTTAAGAGATATTTTGTGTCAGATATTGGATAATCCTTCCTTATTTGTGAGCATTAATTTTCTACATTGATTGTAGCATATAATTAACCATTGTGATTGACACATCCTTTGTTACTTAATGGAATAACACTATAGATTTATTTACATTTAGTAAATATAGAATTGATACACACAAGACACTTCTTTACTTGTAGCATTAATTGAGATTTCGTCATGATAAAATAAATGGTTCTAACATGTTGGTGTTAGGACTGTAAGTAAAACAATCTAGAATGATTAAACCTTTCCTCTCTCATTGTAAACTTGATTACTCTATGATAATATTGATGATCATAGACTCTGTTTATTTAGCTAGATGCATGATTGATTGTGATTGGATGGTAAGTTGGATTCTTGCGCCTGGTAGATAGAATGGTTGATTAAAATGTGTTCTAATGCGCTAACCAACCTTGTTGATGATTGATTGATTTAGAACTAGATTAGTAGTGCGCGGTTAATTAAAGTTAATGTACTATGAATTATAGTAATTTTTACTCTCCCCCTTGGTTTAATTGAATTGGATTGATAGAACAAATCTTAGTTAATCATTGATGTTGGTAGATTTAGAATTTTAGTTTTGGTATTGATTGTGTCGAGCGGGATTTAGACACCTCCATGTTCCTCAAAACAGTCGCCAACCCTGATACCTTAAATGGTTAAAATCGATGGGAACTTGGGCTTGAGCATTTCTTATGTTTCTTGGAGGTCCTAACCATTGCAGGGTAGGACGGGCGGGTAGTCAGCCTTTTTATTTGTCATTTGATTGTTGTTCTTTACTGGCAGATGTTGATGTGCGTCTTAGATCCTTATGTTGATATCGCAGTTGCATTGGTCATGATTTGACGTCATGTGGCGGCGCAGAGTAATACGTCATGTTACCCTTGTACACACGCACACAAAAAAAAAAAATTGCACTTGTTAAGAGGTTTGTCGACGTAACGAGGAGGCTCGTTACACTGCTTGACTTCCTTTACCTTAATTCTCTCTAGCACTACACTAGAAATAAATCTCTATGTAGTACTGGATCTATTAAGATCTAAAATTTTGATCGACGATCATACCTAAAGTCTTGAGCACAGTGGACTGGTGCTCGTCCTGTCGGTTATTCACTATTGCATGAATCCTTTGGGCCTTGCCCAAATCTCCAACTATAGTGGGTCTGATGATCCAGCCATCTTGGACCTCTCAATAGGAAAATATCATTGTTAATGTGGCTCTCCACATGTCCAACATCCATCCTTCATTCTAGTGCTCCTCATCCCTGAAGTAGAAGTTGTTGGCCTAGCAGTGTGTGATCATGTTTTGTTCTACTGAACAAGCCTAAAATTTTGATATTGTTGTGGATGACGTTGTTGATGTTTTTGTGGTCATATGTAAGGAGTCCTCTGTTGAGGAGTCTGTCATCACGGTGTCGATATCATAGGTCCTCTGAGCATATCTTGATGCCCAAAAGTCTATCTAGCTAGTGTCTGATGTTGCTATGCTCATGATGTCATATGTCTAGTCATTCTAGAAGGATTCATGTCTGACCCCCACAGTTCAGTTCTTCCTTAGCTACGAGGGCCTTTTGAACTACACCATTCAACATCTGAGGCATTATGATCCTCACCTCCACACGAATGTTGAAGTCAAGGTTGAACACAAACTTGTTGACCTTTTACTTCTCTATGTTCATATGTGGAGCATACCTGAGTATCTCCATGAACCTGGCCTCATACTCTGGCACCATATGACCACCCTCTCATAAGGCATTGAAATCATTAATATAGCACTCAATGAATTCCTTAGATAAATACCTCTCCCATAACCATTCCTCAAACAACTCCCATGACACGTCTTTGATGACCATGTTTAGTTGGGGTAGGAGTGTCTTCCACCAAAGTAATGCACTCCCCTTCATTTGAAATACCGCCATGCATAATTTCATATTGGAGTTGTAATCACGAAGTGCGAAGCACATCCCCATGTTCTCCAACCATGCCTTGGTGACTAAGCATTCTTTGGCAGCCCAGAAATCGGGAAACTTCACCTTCTCACCCTCATTGGGAATAAATTCTCTGCCCTCATCTCAATCCAAGAGGTTTATCAACACCTATGATGTCCTCTGGAAGGATCTCATCATACCTACCACATATCCCACAGCAACCTTCTCCTACTTAGTATTATGCTCATCTCCCTAGGTTTTATATCCCTCAGATGTGGATACTATCGAATATGCCTCACCTCTTCCTCCAACACCACGTCGTCTACTTCCCCTGCGTCCTCTAACCACGATTACCTACATGGAAAATTTCAAAATTCATTAGTGATACATATTTATCATTTAGTTAACACGGTGGAAGGGGTAACGTTCCAATGTCGCAAGGTTGAACCTTCTTGGATACTATATGTAACATCCCCTTCGTTAATACATAAAGTCCGTAGATACAACGAATTTTTTTTCTTTTGAAACATTAGTTAGAACAAGTGATATGCAGCAATAACATACATCAATATTACAAATAGTCTTCTCATCTACATCACTAAAAGGAAAGAAACAATTACATCATCATGAATACTAACATATCAATAATATCTCATAAAGATAACAAGGATGACTAACCACCAAACCTATCCTGCAAGGTTAGGACCTCCAAGACACATAATCAACGCTAATCTATTCTCATACCCAACTCAAATCTAGATTCAGGACTAAAAATTTACAGTAAGGTACTTAAACATAACACAATCAGTTTTTTTTTGTAACTCAATATACTATTACAAAATTATCTATTTACATACAAATTTCACATCATGGCAAACTACTCAAAATTCTGGTTCCATCTCACTTCAATTTATTAGTCGGAAAAGTTACTATCATATTTTCTTAAAAACTTTGTTTTAATATAATCAAGAGATGGTTAAAGTTATATCTATTACTGGGAACTCAATCAATAATCATCAAGGTTTCCACACTTAACCACTTCTAGGCTCATTATATCAAGTATTTAATACAAATATTTGTCTATTAATATTTATTCATATCAATGATATCCATATCACAATATAACCTAAATGCATCCATTCTTTTTCCCAAGGTTCCATTAATCAACAACACCGATTATATATATCTAGATTTTAGGGTTTCATAAAAATTGTAATTCTTCCTTCAATATTGCTAACATAATTGTAGAATATAATCATTGCTCTTCACTATCAATGCATTTTACAAGGAATTACAATTATTATTATTATTATTATTAAAAAATTGATTACAAATCTAAGGTTCTTGCAATTTCTTTCCAAACCTCTAAGATTATTAAGTTCCTATCTCAAGAACTCAAAACTAATTATTTAAATGATATGCATTATCTTAGAAACTAATCATTAATGAAACTTTTGTTGTAATAGTAAAAACTAAACTCTATTAATTGACTACATGTTTACTTCAACAGTCGTAATCTAAATTGGATTCTAAAATTATTAACCAAAAGAGGATAAAGTGTATCCTTATAATATTAGAATATTTAAGATGTTCAAATTAAAAATGGATGATTAAGAAAATATATATGCAGGTGATTCAAGGAATAGTAAATAGAAAAAATTTACAATTAACGAGTCAATTGGTAACTATCATTATAATACGAGTTTTCCGTTGGCTTAACATAAAATGAAGTTTGTGTTCCAACTATTTAATTTACTGCCAACTGTGTTGGATAAGGCATCAACCTTCTCTATCAAAATCATATCTAGCATCTATCAAGGCTTGACATCTAGTTATCGTTAAGTGATTCTTGAAATTTCCAACAACAACGAACCCTTATCCAGAGGATGGAGACTCTTGTTATATCCTTACTAAAAGACTATATATTTCTAAGTTCATGGTTGTGATTTATTTGACTACAA
>JZKD02S0715395.1:35552-47130 GCA_000966675.3 Picea glauca | reverse complement strand
CATTTAATGTAAAAACTGGATATTACATGTAAACTGGCCATGTCGACCTTTTTGACCTAATTCTGGTCATTGTAACTGTATAAATAAGGGATTTTCCCTTGTATTTTTTCATCATATTTCACTCACACAAGTGTGAGGTCTGAAATTTCCACCCTAATTAGGGTTACTTGGCTGAAATTTGGTGCGCACTTCTTGAAGGAGGCTTATTTTTGGACTATTTTGGCATTTTTCTTGGTGGAAGTGTTCAACTAGGCTATTTGCTAGATGATTCTTGGTGAATGTAGGTAAATTTTCTGCAACTCTTCTTCATTGAATGGTTATATTGAATTTATACTAATATTATGAAATTTCTATCTTAAACCCCTAATAGGCTAAATTACATGTTATTGTCCTTTCCTTAATATCTTTCACCTACTATATTATGCTAGAAAACCGATTTTCTTGAAGATTTTTCTAAGGACCTTGCCATTGCAACACCCTAGCACATTTTGCTTCATCTAATCCATCATCTACTTCATCTTTGAGCTAAAGAAGGAGGAAAACTACTAGGGCCTAGGGTTACCTACTTCCTAGTAGCCATTTTTCCCCTAGGGTTTGGTGATTGAAGCCTTGGGCTACCAACACTTCAATTATTGACCCCTCTTGTCTCTAGTTCTCTCATTGTCATTTGTTCCTTCAATATTTGTTGATGCCTAAAAGGACTTCATTTACCCTAAACAAGGCACCGATCTAATCCTTGCTATTGAGTGATTGACAAAAACTACTATCAAAACCTTTATCTTGAGCTCTCTACCAACTACTCCTAACCTTAGAATAGTCTAATATACTAACCTATTTGTTGATGTTACTAAAGAAATATACAACCATCTTTTGCAACACTAAAAGCACTTAAAAGCAATTGAAAAGTTGATTAATACAATGCCTTATTTGCTTCTGACAAATGCTAGTATTTTGGTATTGATGAGTAATTATTCTTGGTCATTTTGAAGCCATTTTAAGGAATTTATTGTGAAGCTACTATCTTATAAATATTGGTGCTATAAATTTCTGTGTGCTTCACCATATATCAACTATTTCTTTTATTGATAAACTCCATGGTTTTATGAAGTGATAACAACAAGTTTTACTTGCAAAAGATATATTTTCTTGTTTCTTTGTTCTAGGAAGGTACATCTTAATTCTTCATTACTTCATTGGTTAAACCCCTGGGACTTTCTTATCAGTGTGACTTGTTAGAGGGGACATCTTCATAGAAAATTTAATCTTTTCCTTCTCAAACCCCAAGTCACTGGGGACGTGTTCCCTAGGCTATCAACGCTAAATAGAAAGAGGTATCTTGTTGAGGTGACAGTGACAAGATAACCTCCTAGTACACCAATTTTCCTTCCCTATACCTTATCCTTTGGAATGAGTACAAATTGTGCGATAACATTCGCTACAAAATTTTATCCGAAGTTAAATTATATTGGGTCACTGTATAGTTAATGCAAATCCTAAATCATATTGTAACAGACATCGCAAGTTCTAGGAACGTATTTTTGTTTAGTTGTTGGTCTATGAGTGAAGGTCGAAATTAGATTTTGTATGATCTTTGTGAAATCTAATAGCACTCTAGAAATCAATGTCATGGTGACACCATAACTCAGATATTCTATTCGAAAATGTAGTCTGAGTAGTCGTTGCCTATAATTTCAGTTTGGAAATTTCAATTGATAGGATCGCTATTAATTAAATTGAAAAAATTATAAACTTGAATTTCATCATGTTCGCATATTTTTAGTTTGCAAGCTTTCAATTAAAAGTTTAGTGAAGTTGTAGCATTAATTTTCATAACCTTGGATATTATCCTTCTCATTGACGCCATATCATTACAGGAGGGAGTTAGTTCAGAATAAAAACAACTTAGCAAATGCTCACTGTCGAATGAAATCCTTACCTTTATCTAATGAATGATTGACTGGAGATTTTACCTCTTAAGACATAGTCCTGAATTTCGTAAGAAATGTAAAAGTCGACTTAAGTTTATCTGGAGGAATTTTAAATCTTTAAATAGACTACCGACTACATTAAGGTTAGATTAATCTTATTTAATTATAATTCAAGTCGTTTTTCTTTAAACAAATTTTTTTCTTCTACGAGATCAATTATTAGTTTAGTGTGTCTTGGTATGTAGACACAATATCAATCCAAATTTAGTATTTTAGTAAGGATATCACAAGAGTCTCCTTCCTCTAGATAAGGGTTTGTTGTAGTTGGAAATTTAAAGAATCACTTAACGATAACTAGATGGCAAGCCTTGAGTAGATGCTAGATCTAATTTTGATAGAGGAGGTTGATGCCTTAGCCAATGCAGTTGGCATTAAATTAACTATTCCGAACACAAACTTCATTTAGTGTTAAGCCAACAAAAAACTAGTATTATAATGATAGTTACCAATTGACTCGTTAATGGTAAATTTTTTCTATTTACTATTCCTTGAACGACCTGCGTATATATTTTCTTAATCCTCCTTTTTAATTTGAAAATTTTAAATATTCTAATATTATTAGGATACACCTTATCCTCTTTCAATCAATAATTTTAGAATCCAATTTAGATTACAACTACTGAAGTAAACATGTAGTCAATTAAAAGAGTTTAGTTTTTACTATTACAACAAAAGTTTCATTAATGATTAGTTTCTAAGATAATGCATATCATTTAAATAATTAGTTTTGAGTTCTTGAGATAGGAACTTAATAACCTTATATGTTTGGAAAGATGTTGCAACAAAATTAGATTTGTAATCAAGTTTTTATTAATAATAATAATTGTGATTCCTTGTAAAATGAGTTGATAGTGAAAAGCAATATTTATATTCTACAATTATGTAGGCAATATTGAAGGAATAATTACAAGGTTTATGAAACCCTAAAATCTGGATATATATAATCGATGTCGTTGATTAATGGAACCTTGGGAAAATGCATGGATGCATTTAGGTTATATTGTGATATGGATATCATTTATATGAATAAATATTAATAGACGAATGTTTTTGCATTAAATACTTACTTGATACAATGAGCCTAGAAGTGGTTGAGTGTGAAAACCTTGATGATTATGGATTGAGTTCCCAATAATATATATAAATTTAACCATCTCTTGATTATATTAAATCGATTTTTTTAAGAAAAGATGATAGCAACTTTTTCGAATGATAAATTGGAGTGAGATGGAACCAGACTTTTGAGTAGTTTCCCATGATGTGAAATTTGTATGTAAATAGATAATTTCGTAATAGTATATTGAGTTACAAAATGAAACTGATTGTGTTATGTTTAAGTAGCTTACTGTAAATTTTTAGTCCTGAATCTAGATTAGAGTTGGGTATGGGAATAGATACCTCCATGTTCCTCAGAACATGGGTATTGTTGGAGAACATGGGTATGTTATTTGCACTTCGTGATTACACGTCCAACATGAAATTATGCATGGCAGTATTTCAGTTGAACAAGAATGCTCTAGTTTGGTGGAAGACACTCTTACCGCAACTAAACATGGTCATCGAAGATGTGTCATGGGCGTTGTTCGAGGAAAGGTTCCGGGAGAGGTATTTGTCCGAGGAATTCATTGAGTGCCAGCTTAATGTGTTCAATGCCTTACGACAGGGTGGTCATATGGTGCCAAAGTATGAGGCCAGGTTCATGGAGATACTTAGGTATGCTCCACATTTGAACACAGAGAAGTTGAAGGTCAATAGGTTTTTGTTCAGCCTTAACTTCAACATTCGTGAAAAGGTGAGGATCATAATGCCTTAGATGTTGCACGATGTAGTTCAAATGGTACTCATAGCCGAGGAAGAACTGAATAGTGGGGGTCAGGGAAAGAATCTTTCTAGACCGATTGGACATACAACATCAGGAGCACAACAGCATCAGACACCAGCTATATATACTTATGGGCATCGAGATACACCCAGAATACCTATGTTCACGACATCGCGACAACAAAATCCTTAAAAGAGGACTCCTTACAGAGGACCAAAACAACAACGTCATCCGCAACAACAACATCCATTTAGGCATGTTCAGCAGAATAGACCAGGATCATAGACTGCTAGGCCAACAACTTCTACTTTGCGGGCCAGGAGCACTAGACCAAAGGCTGGATGTTGGACATGTGGAGAGCCACAATACACACGAGATTGTCTGATTGAGAAGGCCTAGGTGGTCGGATCATCAAGACCCACTACAGTTGGAGATTTGGGCAAGGTCCGTTGTTGGGTATGTGTTATATTCTTTGCATGACTAGTATTAGTGTCTGTTATGTTGCACCGAGTGCGCAGGGGGGTTTGAGGTGTGGGTTCTGGGTCAATGCCTTCGAATTTTTTTTCCTCAGGAAACGTGTCGTATTTTGCCTCGTTTTTTATGTTTCCTCATTTTTCGTGCTCATTGTAGGGTAATTTTTCAACGCACGGTTTTTTCTGATGGTTTTCTATTTCCAATTAAGGAATTAGGGTTGTTGACTAATCCAGGTCATTGGGTTAGGGTTTTGGATGTCGCTTGCTCCTATATGTTTATTGTATTGTAAACAATATATCACTATGAATGAATATAGAATATGTTGGTTTTCCCAGTTTGGCTTTCCAGGGGGGAAATATCTGTGTAATATATGTATTTTCCATTGTATCTTTTCTATTATTTTATTGAAAATCCATTTGCAGTAAAATATTGCACAAGGATAAAATCTACATTTGGTAGCATAGCTTTGTTGGCTTCATGGGGATGCCTTTGTGGTAAAGGGTTTGGATTAGGACTATGATAATCCTTGTTACAGTGGGAGATCTATGGTATTGACTTTTCAGGTGAAAAGAAATGGTGAGCAGTTCAAAAATGGAGATCGAGAAGTTTAATGGGTAACGTTTTGAGTCGTGGAAGCTCAAGATGGAATATTTATTGGTGGACAAAGATCAGTGGATTGGGGTGGATCCAGGTACTGCACCAACAGGAACTTCAATAGATGACTGAAAAAAGTTGGATCGGAAGGAGAAGAGAACAATATGATTGTGTCTCTCAAATTCAGTATTAATGAATGTATCAGAGAAAGCTACAACCAAAGATTTATGGGATAAGTTGTGGAAGTTGTATCAGTCTAAGTCCCTAGTAAATAAACTTTTCATGAGAAAAAATATGTATAACTTGAGGATGAGAGACCAAGACTCGGTGACAGAGCATTTGAACTCCTTCAATACTATCGTAAGTCAGTTATTATATGTTGAGATTAAAATTTCAAATGAAGATAAGTGTATTGGTTTACTTTTCTCTTTACCAGACTCGTGGGATAGTTTGGTTGTGGCCATAGGTAGTAATACAAATGCCTTGAATTTTGATGAAGTGGTATCATCCTTATTGTTAGAGGATATGAGACAGAAGAACATGGGAGGACAAAGAACATATGGAAATATATCTAAGTCCTCAAGTGGGAGATCTAAGTCCAAGGGTAGATCTAAATCTCCCAAAAAGTTTGTAAAGGTATGTTGGAGATGTGGAAAAGAAGGGCACTACAAGAAGCAGTTTAGATCCAAAATTGAGAAAAAGAAGGGATCTAAAGAAGCTCATTCTATAGAAGAAAAGACCTCTAAGGAAGAAGGAGGGGATGTGTACTTGGATTCTTCAAGCACACATGCAGATAATGAGGCATGGTTGGTTGAATCAGGTGCATCCTTTCATATGACTCCCCAAAGGGAGTGGTTCTATGAATATGAAAGGTATGATGGAGGTAATGTTTTCTTAGGTGATGAATCAATAAACAAAATCATAGGACGAGGAAAATTCAAGTTGAGGATCATAGATGGAAATATTAGATTTATGTAAACAAAATGGACAATGTAGGGGTAAAAAAAATATTTGAAAAGGAAACATGTAGGATGGTTCGAGGAGAAATGGTGTTGTTGAAGGGAGTTTAGTTTGGAACTCTACATAAGCTGCAAGGAAGCACTATTAGTGATGGGTGTAATAGTTCCAATGTTACTGATATTGGAGTTGAAGAATAAATAACTCCTCTAGTCTCTGGAAAAAGGGTTATGTTGTGGAATCAAATACTAGGGCATATCGGAGAGAAGGGTCTTTGACTACTACATGGTAAAGGTATGGTTGAAGGTATGTCTAAATGCTCTCTAGATCTTGATTTCTATGAAAATTGTGTATATGGGAAGCAAAATCGGGTAATATTCCCTTATGGTGCAACGAGGGAAGAAGGAATTTTACAGCTAGTTCACAATGATGTGTTTGGACCTGTGTCGGTTCCATCATTGGGAAAATCTATGTACTATGTCTCATTTATAGATGAATTCTAGAGGAATACTTGGATATATTTCCTCAGGAATAAATCTAAAGTATTTGACAGGTTTAAAGAGTTTAAGGCTTTTGTTGAGAATTAA
Source organism: Picea glauca (assembly GCA_000966675.3). Taxonomy (NCBI): domain Eukaryota; kingdom Viridiplantae; phylum Streptophyta; class Pinopsida; order Pinales; family Pinaceae; genus Picea; species Picea glauca. Next base: position 40,708 of record JZKD02S0715395.1, on the reverse strand, counting down.
ACAGAGAAAATAATTAAGGTGTAGAGGATAGATAATGGTGAAGAGTTCCGCGGGAATGAATTTGAAGAATTATGTAAGAACTGTGTTATATCAAGGCATAAGAATACTCCATATACACCTCAATAGAATGGAGTTGCAGAAAGGATGAACATGACGTTGATGGAAAAATCAAGGTGCATGCTTAATGGTGTCAGGTTAGGGAAATAATTTTGGGCAGAGGCAATGGGTACTACATGTTACCTGGTCAACATATCAACCTCATCAACGCTGGATGACAAGACTCCACAAGAGGTATGGACTGGTAAGAAACCTTCTCTCACACATCTCAAGGTATTTAGCTTATATGAGGCCTATGTTCATGTTCCAAAGGAAAATAGAGTAAGCTAGATAAGAAGGCTAAAAAGTGTATCTCTATTGGGTATAAAGATGGTCTCAAAGGTTATAAGCTTTGGAACCCAGAAAATAAGAAGGTTGTGTATAGTCGATATGTGGTATTTAGAGAAATAAAGGATGTTGTTAAACAGGAAGTCCTACCAAGTAAGGAAGAGATAGAGAAAATAGATGTTGATTTAAAGGATGATGAATCAGACTCTACAAAAGAACAGGAATAAGAAGAAGAATATCCTCATACTCCAGGAGATCAGTTTGAGAAAGAAAATGACTGGAAAGGTATACTCGATCTGATTTCCATTCAAATTTTACTTTGTCTATTACTAATGATGATCCTATAACTGTCAGGGAGGAAATGGATTCAGAGGATGGAAAGCTATGGGAAAATATCATGGATGAAGAAATGACAGCCTTGGATAAGAATGAGGCTTTGGATCTAGTGGAGTTGCCAACTGGAAGAAATACCATTGGCAACAAATGGGTATTTAAAAAGAAGCTAAATGCAAAAGGAAAAGTGGAGAAATACAAAGCTTGGTTAGTAGAAAAGGGTTATTCCCGGGTTGAGGGAATTGATTTTGGTGAGATTTTTTCTCATGTTGCCAAGTTAACTTCTATAATATTTGTGTTATTTTTTGTTGCTACATTTTATTTTGAAGTAGAAAATATGGATGTGAGGAAAACATTCCTACATGGGGATATGGAAGAAGAAATATATATGAAGAAACCATAAGACTTTGCTGTGAAGGGAAATAAGGAATTGGTATGCAAGCTGAAAAAATCCTTGTATGGTTTAAAACAATCACCAAGGACATGGTATCAAAAATTTGATACTTATATGTCGGGACTTGGCTTCACAAGAAGAAAAGAGGATCACTATGTGTATTTTAAATTAATTGGTGATCATATGATTTATTTGGTCTTATATGTGGATGACATGTTGTTGATAGGAAACAACAAGGAGATTATCCACGATGTGAAAAATTAGTTGTCCTCTAAATTTGACATGAAGGATCTTGGTGCTTCAAATTTCACTTTGGGCATGGAAATTAAAAGAGATCGAAAAAAGAGGAAACTCTAGTTAAATCAGAGAAAATATGTCGAGACAATATTGCAGAGGTTTAATATGTAGGAACTTAAACTGGTCAAGGTCCCTATTCTTGTTGGTGTAAAGTTATCTATGGATTAGTGTCCCAAGACACATGAAGAGGAGGAGGGCATGTCTTGTGTTCCATATGCGAGTGTAGCTGGTAGTTTGATGTATGAAATGGTCTATACTAAACCAAACATTGCACATGCAGTGGTAGTTTTGAGTAGGTATATGTCAAAACCATGGAAGGAGCAATGGACAACAATAAAAAGGGCTTTCGAGTATTTGCGTGGCACTTCTAGCTATGGATTGTGCTACCAAGGAAGACCAGGATTGTATAGTGTTGGACATACATGGCTTTGTGGATGTAGACTGGGCTGGAGATATGGATCATAGGAGATCTACAAGCGGGTATGTGTTTAAATTGTTTGGAGGAGAAATCAGTTGGATGAGCAAAAGATAGGTTGTAGTGGCACTTTCAACTACAAAAGTTGTATACATGGCAGTGACTCATGAAAGTAGGGAAGCAGTATGGTTACAAAGATTGTGTTCAGGTGTTGGTTACTACTCCTCTATATTGTCTGAGTTTATTGACCCAGGGTTCATGTATGTTTGGGTTTCCAACAAAGCCTCTAAAACTATCGGCCCTCCTGGTAAACCAGAAGGAAACACAACACACAGAATGCATTGCGTAGTCTCACCCAAGATAGATTTAATGGGTGGCTATAAGAATCATGTGTTTATAGCCTAGGATTGAGTGTGAGATATGAGGAATGAATATTGAACCATTATTATAATTGTAATTGCAATATACTTTCATTTGCAAATAAGTAGGAAATATAACAACTCATTCATTAACCATCGCTATAACTACTAAAAAGATGATAAAGATAATCATGCATTCATCACACAACACATATGTTACCGTGGATCACCCCCTCTTGGGATACGTCCACAAAGATTTGGTTCTCAGCTCTTTTATTATAGTCATTTTGTCACTACGCACCGGGCGCTTACAACTCTTCCCCATCGGGTAAGATCTATATGAGGCAGACTAGATCGCACCAGGCTCCCTAACCCGTGGTCTAACCCTCAATATCTACCCTCTTTTCTCTTCCTTAGCTCAGCAACTTATATAAAATATATCATACAACAAAATATTACATATCAGTTCACTACAATACCAACTTATCTTTGTAACCTCTGAACAATAATAAAAAAAACATGAATCTTCTATGATACCTAAGTATCTATATTTATACGTTTTTGGCTCTTCATCCATTACAATGCATTACCCAAAACCCTAACCCTACCATCTTTAGGTCTTCCTCCCATGCGTGCATGTTTTTCTTCCTTCCAGCTGTTTATTTCCTTCATGCGCGTGTGATGTGTTTTCTTCTGGCTATCGCTTTCCTTGTGCATTCTTTCTTTCCCAAATACACCTTGATTTTCTACTTTGGCCTTTGGCCTGCCTCCAACAAGCCCCCAACACTAACATGTGGCTCGTCCCGATCCACCTAACCTTTTTTTTCTCCCTCGATCTCCTTACTGATCGCTTGGAACTTTTCCTTAAGCTCTGTTGCCTGTGTCTACGCCTATGAAATATTCTCCTTGAGTGTGTCCATTATCTGTACTGCAATTCCATCACTGGTCAATTAAACACACTATGTCTGAGTCTATGCTATATGTTCCTTGGCTTCCTCTGCTTGTTCCAGGACTTCTACTACCCATTCTTCCAATGGTTCCATTTGACCCTGTCGCTCATGTTTCTGGGTTTGCGTAGTAGTTAGCTATGACTGCAATCTCTTCATGTCCTATGCCCCTTTGACACGTTATGTAATTGGCATTATCTTATGCCTCTGCTTGAGTTCCTGGATCGCTACATTGATCCTTTCTTCTTCCTTGTCCCATTTTTGGACCTGTTGATCCTCCTCTAACTTAGTCCATAGTTGCACTACTTTATCAAACAAGTCAGTTGTTGTGTTGACCTAATGCTCGATCTCCTGCAACTACATTGTTGCTTCCTGCTTCCTTTGTTCCTTTAGTGTTGGTGGTGTTCTTTGTGTAAGTTTCTCTCAAAGATTCTCGATCTCCTTATGATATTGATCGATTTCCTGCGCAATCTGATCAATATTTTTTGTTGTTGTGATTTCATCTCTCTATGCGGCCAATGGAATCTTGTCGTAAGTTCCTGCCACTTTCTATTCCAATCCTTTTATGCACTCCCTTTCCTCCTGGGTATCATATTTATCCTGCTCATATACTATTTCCAGCACGTCTTGTTTATCTATTTCCTTCTACAATTCGACTAAGTCTCTGTGTGCACGAGACTATACCTAATGGTTTATGCTAACCTGCAACTTATGGAGTTCCCTGGTCGGCATCCATGTCAACACCAGTTGGATTTGGCTTAAGTCCCTCAAGGGTGTCTATCCCATGATCTCATCCGTGCACAATATACTGGGTGTGATGTGGAATGTTGTGTTCAGGCGTGGTAATGAGTGGATTGGATATCATTCTTCTTCTTCCACTCTTTCCACTATATGTGGTGTTGATGGTTCTATTCCCCTGCTCCTTGTTGTCTGTACTTCCTTGATTTGCTTGAGTAGCTACTGCATGTTTTCCAGCTCCTCTTGAATCCTGTCTCTGTCATGTGCAGTGTTATAAAAGCAGGACCACGGAGCAATAAAATAAAACAAATGTGGAAACAAAACACAGAACATACACAATACAAGAGAGACACAGATTTACGTGGTTCACCCAGTGTGGGCTACGTCCACCAGAGAAATTTCCAGGTCCTTTCTTTATTATTATCCAGCAAAATGAAGGGATACAACCTACAGCAAAACCCGATGTAACTTCCTCTTCTTTCTCTCATAGTCTCCTCCCTCAGAATACAATACTCACCAACATACATAGCTGCAATACATTTCCCTCATAAAAGAGGGTTTCCTTCTAGGGAAAAAAACCCTAACATAATCTCTATCGTTAGATCTACAACCTTATAATGAACGGTCCATATTTACAATGAAATTACAATATACTTTTACAAGGAAATTTTTGCTTCGGGGGCTTCACCCCCGAACCCCTGCTTGCCCCCAGCCAGGGGGATATCCCCCCCGGACCCCACAAAGGGGGTACCCCCCCTTTGCACTCCCCCGCGTGGAAGAGTGTACATACTTCTGGGGTGTAAATACTTCATGGGGTATAAACACAGCTAAAAGTAAAATACCTCTAAATCAGGAAGATAATCAGGCTCCACAACCAACAATCTCCCACTTGGAGACTGATCTCAACAACTCCACCGCTATTGTATATGTTGGACTCTAAACCTTCTTGGACCTAGAAAATTTCTCATCTTCATCTTCATTCTTGAAGACCAACTGAAACTTAGCAGGAACTCAGTTTCTCCCTGGTTACTCCCTTTGTTAACATGTCTGCAGGATTCTGGCTAATGTACAGCTTCAATTCCAGCTTCAATTGTCCATCTTCCAAGGTGGATTGTATGAAGTGGTACCTCAAATGTATATGATTAGTCTTCGAATGGAAGGCTGAGTTATTTGAAAGGTGAATGGCACTCTGACTGTCACAGTACAACCTCTTGTTCTCCTGCTTCTTTCCCAATTCCTCCATAAACCTTTGTAACCAAATCATCTCTTTACTAGCCTCTGTAGCAGCA
>JZKD02S0715395.1:8229-33521 GCA_000966675.3 Picea glauca | reverse complement strand
AGTATTTGAACCAGAGACAGAGTTACTTATAGCCATGACCAAGCCATTCCAGCTTTATGGCAATGAGCACAAGATTAGAAGAGCCCTAACCTCATCATCAAAGTCCACTTTTACAGAACTTAGTTGATTAGTAACCGTATTAAATTCATTTAAATGATCTGCAACAGACCCACCTTCTGACATCTTCATATTAAATAATCTCTTCATTAGAAATACCTTATTGGACACCGAGGTTTTTTCATACAATTTGGCCAACGCATCTGTCAAACCCTTCGTTGTCTTTTCTTTTGAGATATTGAAAGCCATCGACGCTGCCAAGCTCAGTCGTATCGTTCCTAGAGCCTTTCTATCAAGAATCTCGCATTCTTCGTCCTTCATGGCCGTCGGCTTCTTTACTACTCTGCTCAATGGTAGGAATAGATCCTTCTGATATAAATAATCTTCCATCTGCATCTTCCATAACTGGTAGTTTTGGCCGTTAAATTTCTCAACCCTAAACTTTCCATCTTACGACATTGCTCCCACTCGAACCAGGAACCCTCTTTTCTTGCGAGTTACCTTACGCTCTGATACCAGTTGTTAGAAAAACAAGACCGCGGAGCAATAAAATAAAAAAAATGCGGAAACAAAACACAGAAGATACACAATACAAGAGAGACACAGATTTACGTGGTTCACCCAGTGTGGGCTACGTCCACCAGAGAAATTTCCGGGTCCTTTCTTTATTATTATCCAGCAAAATGAAGGGATACAACCTACAACAAAACCCGTTGTAACTTCCTCTTTTTTCTCTCACAGTCTCCTCCCTCAGAATACAATACTCACCAACATACATAGCCACAATACATTTCCCTCATAAAAGAGGGTTGCCTTCTAGGGAAAAAAACCCTAACATAATCTCTATCGTTAGATCTACGACCTTATAATGAACGGTCCAGATTTACAATGAAATTACAATATACTTTTACAAGGAAATTTTTGCTTCGGGGGCTCGCTTTCCCCCAGACCCCCCAGCCGGGGGGATATCCCCCCTAGACCCCACAGAGGGGGTACCCCCCCTCTCTGCACTCCCCCCCGTGGAAGAGTGTACATACTTATGGGGTGTAAATACTTCATGGGGTATAAACACAGATGAAAGTAAAAGACCTCTAAATTAGGAAGATAATCAGTCTCCACAACCAACATGCAGCATGGTGGAATTCCTTGGATAGGCAATCCTGGACCATTCGGGCTATTATTTCCCCATCGTCATTTGTGATCGTATACTCTGGCAGTGTTCCTTGTGCCTTCGTTTTCTTACGTGTGCCTCCTGTCTACATGGTTGTCCTCTTGTTTCCCCCTAGTTCTTATGGGTTGGGACTTGTTGTGATATCTTGCATGGGCTCAGCCTATTTCTGCTACTCCTTGGCCAGCTACGTCTTATCCTTTTTCTTGTTCTGGGTCCCTATCTTCGTTGGCCCTTCGTTTTTCTATGTTTCTTTTCCCTGGCCCGTTCTTCATCTCTTGGGCACTTGGATTTATTGAGGTTGTGTTTCTCCCTACCCTACCTCTTCTTTTGTTGTTCTTTCTAGCAATTCTTGGGTGATGGCTGGAATCCTCCATTCATATTCCTAGTCTTTGATTACCAAGTCGATGTTTCCCTCTGTCATGCAGTAGCACATCTGTAGCCACTTTTTATTGGGATCCTTATGCACCTGTATCCACATTGTATGTCTTGTATCCCTAAAGTTGTCGATGTCCCCATATCGTGCGACAGCCTCTGGTGTCATTCTCCACATCTTGGAGATGGCTTCTTGTAGGTCGCTTAGGTATCCTTCAAATATGGACCCGTTCTCCCTTTTTCTCCTAGAATTTGGCCTGGATCTGAGTAATAAATATCTCACTCCCTGATTTGGTTTGGTTCTAGTACAAAAAACTACATACCTTGGCTCTTTCCATCCCATGAAGGCTATTAATGTGATCATCCATGAGTAATGAAGATTTTTCCTAGATCATGCGCATACTTGTAGTCATCTAGGAACAAGTTCAGGAGGTATGGTGCCCAGCTCATTGTGGTTCCTTTTGTGCACTGAGATGCAACTATGAAAACTCCATCTAGAACTTCCTCCCTACAGAATGGCTAATATTTTCGTGCCCAATTGTGTCGCGACATCGTTGATCCTCTTGAAGATGATGCCTTTTTTCCCCCTGTTGGTGCCATACTTATTCTTCATTTCTTCTTCTAGCACTTTCTCCCTGGCTTTGTCATCCAAAAAATGTGCAGGATCCATGCCTCAGAATGGAAATCTTGTTATGTTGGCTATAATCTCTACGTATATGGAGACTAGCTTGTCCAACCAGATATCCCCTCCATGTGTGACTGCTAACAACTATTTGAAGCATGCGGTTGCGTGTTGACCTCTACCAAAATGTGGTAGGTCCAACAGACCTAAACTTCCTGTCTTCTCCAACCCTAATTCCCATTGGAGTGGCTGACTAATCGGTTCCCCAAATGGATTTGTTCCTACAGTCTCCATGTATACCCTCTTTGCAAGTTCCAGAAACTTGTCTTCATCTTCTACATCATGATCCGAGTATTTGAGATTTCCTATATAACCCAATAGGTATGGTCCTACATGTAACCCATATAGTATCTGCGGTAGAATGATTTCTGCAACAAGTTTCTTGCGAGGTGACCTGGGTATCTGTATATTATCTTTCTGCAGTGGTGGTGGTTGGCTCGAAGTTCCAGCTTGTTCCTCAGTAGACCATTACAGCCAACCTGAGACATCTTCGACCGTCCCTTCTGTTGGGTGGTTTGATATGGTCGTTTGAGATTTGTCTGGATCAAAAGTTGTTTCCCGAATCGACGTCATTCCATTAACTCTCAGGGCTGCTTCAGCGTTCTCTGGTTGCACCTTCTTCATGGTTTATGCGTCCTAGGTCTGTGGCTCATGTACTTCTGTTGGTCCATAAATATTTGTACCCTCAGGTGCTGGATGTGGGATCTATTCCACTATAGGTGTTGGGTTCACCGGTGTTGCATCTGGATATGGGATTTCTTCAACATTGACGATCTCCAGCAGCTATTATTCACCTTCTTCTGCCTGCACTCATGACCCGGTCTGAACTCTATTTTTTTGGCAGTTTGGCTCGCTTCTGCTTGCTTGGTCGGTCCCATGGCAATGAATTTCAAACATTTTCTGAATTCAAATGGTCTCTATGATCTTTGTGAACTCGCTCTGTGATTTTTAGCCTCCATCACTCTCTGTGTACTTTCTTTTTGCGAATAGACTATTTTATGTCGCGTTCGTGTGTTGTATGGGATTTCCATGAAGCTTGTCGAGGACGCTTCCTTCATTATGGGTTTAATGCACCTTAACTATGGGTTCAATGCACCTCTATCGGTTTCATACTTGCCATTACTCTGCCTTTCCATCTCCAGTTGGCATGATTAATGTGGCATCCCATCGGTCCTTGCCTTCCTTTAATTTTGCCTAGTGATGTCATGTCATATTTATTTTGCCGACTTTCCTTTTCCCGCTTATTTCCCTTTGTATGTGACCATTTTCCTTCTCCTCACCGAGTTTATATTCCTAAGTGTGTGTGCTCTTTCTTTCTCTGGTGCACTGTGCCTTTTATGGTTCTGTTTACAATTTTATTTTTTTACTGGGCGGTTGGTGGTTGACTTTCCTTGTACAGCTTCAGTCAGCTCCCATTGATCATCCCTCTGAGTTATGCACCTGATAAGTCTCTCAACTATACATCTCCTCCATTTGTGACAAATTTTACTTCGTACAGTCCTAGCCAATGCATTCTTATCTTTCCTAGGTGTTGAAACGATTTGTCATCATACATCAGTACTAAATCTCCTTCCTTGAAAGTTTTCTTCTTTATGTGTCTATCATGCCAAGATTTGTCCCTTGATTTCTGAACTTGTTGGTGGAATCCTGCTAAGATCCAATCCTCCTCCATGGTCATTAATTGATTCAGTCTCTCCTGTATTTCACCTCATTCTGTCATTTGTGTAATTGTTACTACGCGCAATATTGGTACTAAAAAATCTAATGGCACCATTGTTTCTTGGCCATAATCTAGTTTAAATGGTGTGTGCCCTGTCAACTTTTTTCACATAGTCATGTAGTCCCATAATACTGTTGGTACTTTGAGGTCCCAGTCGTCCCTGTTGATGTTACAATTCTTTGTCAGTGCATTCTCCAAGATTTTGTTAAATGCTTCCACTGTGCCATTTTCCTGTGGGTGATATGGTGTTCTCTTCTAATGATGGACTTCAAAATATTCAGTCATAGCGCTGATGGTGTTGTTTATGAAGTGTGTTCCTTGATTTCTTATCAAAATTATTGGACACCCAAATCGAGTGATGACTTTTTCAAATAAAAAGTTCTATGTTGTTTATGTGTTGCAATCCTTTACTTGTGCGGCTTCCGCCCATCTTGTTAGGTACTCTGTCACTGTGATAATGTACCTTGATTTTGTTCTTTTTGTTGGTGGGCTGATTGGTCCCACAAAGTCTATTTCCCACTTATCAAATGTTTGTAATGTTATTTGTGGTCATAATGGCATATCTTCCCTTATGTTGGGTTTGCCTACCCTTTGACAGACATTGCATATTTGACAGTATTCCTTCGAGCCTCTATGAATCGTTGGCCACCATAGTCTTGGCGTAATACCTTCTGTGCGGTAGCTTTACCTATGTAATGCCCTCCTATTATTCCCTCGTGGGTTTCTGCTAAAACTCTTGGTATTTTGTACTCTAACACGTACCTTCGCAAGATGCTATCTGCGCCCATTTTGTATAAGTGTCCCGCAATCAATTGATAGTCGGCAATGCGGACTACCAGATTTTTCTTCTGCATGGTGCTATATTCTTGTGGCACAGTAACCGTGCTCAAGTATTGAATGATATCTGTGAAGTGCTCATCAACGATCTGTACTAAAAATAACTGTGCATATTGAAATTTGTCCTCTAAATTCATAGATTCTTCTCCATTTGTGACTCTTGATAGGTGGTCAGGTCCTGCATTTAATTTTCCTGGCTTGGCTATTACTTCAAAGTCAAATTCTTGAAATAGTAGTAACCAGTGACATATTCTCCCCCCCAACACTGGCTTGTTGACTAGGTATTTCAAGGTTTAGTGATCTGTGAACATCTTAAAGTGTTTCCCCAATAAGTAATGTCTAAATTTTTGCAATGTGTAGACCATAGCTAGGCCTTCCCTTTTCGTAGTGTTATAATTTTTCTCTAAGTCGGATAACTTTGTGCTCACAAATGCTATCAGGTGATCCAAGTCTCCTGATCTTGGTTGCACCAAGATAGCTCCAAGTGTTATGGATGATACATCTACATGCACATGGAATGTCTTCACCTAGTCTGGAAATACTAATATTGGTGCGGTGACCATCTTTTCCTTCAGGGTATCCAGACTGTGTTGGCACTCGTTGTTCCTCTAAAATTTTGTATCCTTTCTTAGCAGATTTTCCATTGGTGCAGTAATCTGTGCATATCCTTTGATAAATTTCCTGTAGTATCTTGTGTGTCCCAACGTCGCTCTTAGTTGAAAAACTATTTTTGGTGGTGGTAAGTTAACAATTACTGCAATCTTTGCAGGATCTACTAATAAACCTTGTTTTTAGACTATATGGCCCAATAGTATCCCAAACGGTGTTCCAAATATGTATTGATTTATGTTCAGTGATATCTGACACTGTCTGCATCTTTCTAACATTAACCGTAAGACTTATACATGGTATTTCAACAAACTGCAGACTGTCCAATTGTCCAGGTATACTTCTAGGAACTGATGGATGAATTCCTTAAACACAACAATTACTACTCTAGAAAAAATTGTTGGTGCATTCTTCAATCCAAATCGCATGATTGTGTATTGATAAAATCCCCATTCTGTAGCGAACATGGTCTTGTATCTGTCTTCTTGTGCTATCTTGATCTTATGGTAGCCTGAGAATCCATCAATGAATGAGTAGGCTTCATGTCCGCCTATGTTTTCTAACACTTCATTCGTGAAAGGTGTAGGGAATGGGTCATGTAAGCATGCATCATTCAACTTCCTCAAGTCGACACATATCCCTATTCCTCCTTTTTTCTTGTCTTGTACTACCATCGGGCTTATCCATTCTGATTCTTCAACTGGTTCTATGATGTTGGCTTTGAGCATCATGTTGATCTCAGCTTTGACTTCCTACTTATATATTGGGTTCAGTCTATATGGTCATTATCTGATCGATCTTGCTTCAGGTCTAAGTGGTATATTCATTTCTCCTAACTCTCCAGCTATACCCTTCATCTCTGTAAATTTTGTGGGAAATAGGTCACTGTACTCGCGCAACAACTCTGTTATGCTTTCTACTGATTGTTCATCCCAGTACTCTCCAATGATAGCCATTTTAGGATGCTCAACTGTCCCAATGTTGACTTTCTTTACCTTGATCGGCGCAGAAATAACTTTTGATTCTATGGGTGGTCCTTCCACATCTCTTTCTCCTTTCGCTTATTAAATCTGAATATCACGCGGATCGTCTTCGTCTGGTGCTTCCTCTTGCACATGGTAACACGACAATAGTTCCTTGACTGTTTGTTTGTTCCGTTGTTGCTCTTCTATGATAAGTTCTATTTCTGGTGCTTGGATTAATATCACTTTTCTTATCTTTTTAAGAGCAGCCTCTATGTTGGGGTTCTCATGCTTGAATGAGAAAGTGACTGTAAAATTATGGTCCAATGTCATCCAGGTCGTAGTTCCTTTGCACAATTCCTAGTCTGTATACCAGTTTGTTGCTTGTTGTTTTTTTGTTTTGCACCAAACCTTATGTGTAGTAACCGTTTACATTGGTACCAATCTATGATTGTCTCTCTGTGTGTGCCCCACCATCTTGTAGGTGTGGCCTTGAGTGCTAGATCAAGTGCTAACAGTATCTGGTTCTCTAATGTTGTGTCTTCATATTGTGTCAAGAATGTTTCCAAATCGTTTATCCCGTGGAAACTAGGTGGTTCCCTTATTTCGGTGCCTACCCATCTTACTGTGTGGTCTATTCGTGCACATATTCTTGTGGAAACTTCGTGTAGCCTTTGTTGCCAGTTCTCTAAACTAGTATCTGAGTCTATTTCACATGAGGTAATGATCCTCCAACTGAGTATCCCGTCTGCAGTTGGGTTTGTGTAATCCTCATTGCGAGTAGTTGTTCTGTACAATTGGTCGATTTCCTCTAAGTCTAGGAAAGTAGGTTCTATAAACATCTCCCCTTCTAATGGATCTAATGGTGCAATGACCCTGTATTCTCCTGACTCAAAGGTCATTTTCCTAGTATTTAAGTTGATTATGTCCTGGTTTTCAAATGCCCAATCCAAACCAAGCAACATTGGATAAGGTGTTGTGTCGTCCACTATTTCAATGTCTTCAAAATTTGCTTTAGTGTGCACTTCGTCTAGGTCTATTGTCACTCCTTTTAGTCTGCCAATTGGTAGGACTTTGTGTTGGTTTGCCAGTTTATATTGAACAGGTGAATATCCTAATGTGGGCTCTCCCATGCATTGTCATGTCTTTTTTGGTAGTACATTAATTTCCGATCCTAGATCCAGTATGATGTCTCCCATATTGAAATCTCCAATGTTGGCATTCAGTTTAGATTCCCTGCTTGTTCTTCATCTTCTGTGTAGGTGATTGACTGTTTTTGGTTCTAGTTTTCCTTCTGTCTCGATGCTACATTTTTCTAGTATGTTTTGCAGTATTTTCACAGATGATGGATCATTTAATACTTTTACACATGATTGCAAAAACCCTTTGATTGTACTTACTTATCCATTGGGTTGCATTTCTTTGGTATGATCCAATAATGGAGGCATCTCATACTCTGGTGCTTCCTTGTTTTGTTGTGCATTTGAAGTCGACGCTATGTATTCCTTCTGAAATTATTGTATGTCTTCTTTAAATATCACCTTCTCGTTTTGTGCATCGAACTATTTCCTTGGTTCGACGTTCTTCTTTACCCACTAGTTTTGTACTGGTTCTTGTTGATCTGTGTCATTTCCTATTTTATCTCCCCCACGAGTAACTATATTGATGTTTCATCCTCCATCCCTTGCTTCGACTGAAATCTATTGAACATTCTGGTTGTTATGGTTCATCTTTTAGTAGATATTTACTAATAGTGTCGGACACTCCTCTGTATCATGGTCTGATGCATGACAATACATACAAGTTGCTAGTGGAAGCAGACATTCCCTTGCATAATGTCTCAGTTGTTGAAAATTGTGACATTATACCACTGGTCTTCTACCTCGTCTGAAACCTCCTCTTTCTTGTCCTCCACCTCTCTAGCCTGCTCTCTCTCCTCTCGGTGCATTATACCGAGGCACCTGATTGTACTACGCGATATTGTACTGAGGTTGTGTCGTGTTGTACTACGGTTGCGCGTTATTATATGGTTGTTGTGCAATATTGTACTACTGATGTGTAGTATTGTATGGAGCTGGAATTTGATTAAATTGTGGTGTGGCTTGCCCAGTCATCATTTTTCCCTGCACTCTATATGCATTTGATGTCCTTTCTCGCATCAACTCCATGGTTCTACAATCTTTGTCATCGTGTCCCACTGACTTGCAAAAGGTGCAATATGAACTCTTCAGGACTATTTGGTATTTATTCATCATCGTGCAGTGATAAGGGTCATGACTCGATTTCTTGCAAATTTCACACCATAGTCCTTCCATTGGTAACAGATTTGGCATTCCTACTGCCATATATTGAGCGAATGTTGGGCATTCGTTCTTGTGGTGTCCTTCTGTCCTGCATGTATTACACCAAAAAAATTCTCGTTTGTCCTTGTTCTTATTCTAGTTTAGCTTAAACGTTAAGTTCTTCAGATACTCCTTCAGTTATTCGATGGTTGGGTATGTCTGCTAGTACCGGTTCTCTTCTAGTTGCAAGGTTTCCTGCATAGCCTCTCTCTGTGTCTGGAAATTCTATTTTTGCAGTGGATACTTTAAGTGTGGGAGAAGTGAGTTGAAAAACAAGTGTCGATGTTGCATCTTGGTTATGAGATATTTTAACTTTCCCTTCAATCACTTGAATCTCTTATCAATATCCCATACAGATTCTCCTAGTTTCTGTCTTATTTCAATCATCTCATTCATGTACTAATCCTCTGAGCTCGGCTTCTAGAACTCATTAATCAGTAACTTCTTAATGTCTTCCAGTGTCCTTGTCATCCCAAGGGCATTGTTTTCATCTAAACTCATGTACCATTCTATTGTGTGGTCTTTTAATGTAATAGCTAGTTGCTCAAGTTTGGCATCTTCATCAGTGATCTGTTTTGATTCCCAGATATTTTCACAAATGAACAAGTGTTTCTCAGGTTCTTCTTTTGCTTCTCCTTGAAATTCTGGTAACCTGATGGTGGGATCATGCCCTGCCATTCTGAATGTTGAACTACTACTTTTGAGCGGTGTAGATACTTGACTAGTGCTACTTGAATTGCTCCTCCAGTTGTTATTCCTTGTGTATATTTACTTCCTGTTGTCTGAATCCTTCTGAAATTTGGTTGTCTAAATGGTGGTGTTCTCTTTAGTGTATTAGTCACACATGGGTTTATGGGTTCCACATGGACATTAATATGGATAGGATTGTTGCCTTCTTTTCCCGCTCTTGGACCTCTCATCTTCCTCTCATATGTTGCACGTAGGATTTCATCAATATTCTCCACAGTCTGGAGATCATATACCTCTTTCTCATCACTCACCAAGACTTCCCTCGAGGCTACAAATCTCTTCTTGGTATTTACCTTGTATTGGTAGGGTACTCCTCTACGCATCTTTCCATTTGTTGCCATGATCTGCTTGATTTGGTCATCGTCAATCATGATTGTGTCCAAGGGTTCCTCCTTCTTTCCCTTAGATTTTCCTCCTTCCATTCCTCCTCTCTCTGTCAGTTCTTCCCCGGCCCCTTCCCCCATGCACGCAGGGAAGTTTAGTTGTCTAACTCCATTGTCATTACACCTTTATTATATAGCAGTATCTTAATTGAATTATAAAGGGATCGAATGTACCTTCCTCGAGGTCCGTGTAGAAACTCTTGCTCCACTGCATTGTATGACTTCACTGTGTCTACTACAAACTCTATTATAAACCCTACCACAATATTGTCAAGCCAAAAATCTACTGTGCGGATGAATCTTTTGTTCGCCTGTTGTAACTTCTCAATCTATATTGGGGTCCACTTTATCTATTGAATCTGGTTTGTTGCATGGTTATCCTTCAACCTTAGTATCCACTCCTACAATAAGTGTCGAAAATCGCATAAAAAGGCTTCATGCAAATCAGTAAACATGTATTTCTCAATATACTTGCGGGGTGTTACTCTAGGGTTTCTATTGTCTTTCTGTGCAAACTCTAGCTCTTTTGTTCTTAACCATCTTTCGATTTCCGCTTTTGTGGGATTCCACAGTCTCAACATCCCCTTTTAGTGGTTCATTTCTCTCTGCCCTAACCTTTTCTTGATCTGCCTCTGACAGATCTTCGACTTATCTCATCTACTCAACCCTCTCTTGTTCCTACCAATGGAAATAGAACCATTTGTTGGTTACTACTCCTCTATATTGTTTGATTTTATTGACCCAGGGTTCATGTTTGTTCAGGTTTCCAACAAAGCCTCTAAAACTATTGGCCCTCCTAGTAAACTAGAAGGCAACACAGCACACATAATGCATTGCACAGTCTCACCCAAGATAGATTTAATGGGTGTCTATAAGTCTCATGTGTTTATAGCCTAGGATTGAGTTTGAGATATGAGGAATGAATATTGAACCATTATTATAACTATAACTGCAATATATTGTCATTTGCGAATAAGCAGGAAATATAACAACTCATTCATTAAGCATCGCTATAACTACTAAAAATATGATAAATATAAGCATGCATTCATCACACAACACAGATTTTACTGTGGTTCACCCCCTCCTGGGTTACATCCACAAAGATTTCTCTCTCAGCTCTTTTATTATAGTCATTTTGTCACTATGCGCCACACGCTTACAACTCTTCTCCATCGGGTAAGATCTATATGAGGTGGACTCGATTACACCAAGCTCCCCATCCTGCAGTCTAACCCTCAAGATATACCCTCTTTTATCTTCCTCATCTCAAAAAATTATACAAAATAGATCATACAGCAAAATATTACATTTCGGTTTGCTATAATATCGACTGATCTCTGTAACCTCTGAACAATAATAACAAAAGCTCTGAACCCTCTATGGTACCTAAGTATCTATATTTATATGTTTTTGTCTCTTCATCTATTACAATGCATTACCCAAAAACCTAACCCTACCATCGTTAGGTCTTCCTCCCATGCATGCATGTTGTTCTTCCTTCCAATTGTTGCTTTCCTTGCATGCGCACATGTTGTGTTTCCTTCCAGTTGATGCTTTCCTTGTGCATGATTTCTTTCCTAAACACGCCTTGATTTTCCATTTTGGCCTTTGGCTTGCCTCCAATATCAGGTATTGGGTTGGTACAACAAGTTGTAAGGATAGATTGTGACAGTTAGAGTGCGATTTTTCTGGCGAAGAACCTGATTTATCATTCAAAAACAAAGCATATTAATATTCAATATCACTTTGTGAGAGACATGGTCGAAGAAAAGAAAGTGTTGTTGATGAAGGTGGACACTTTGAATAATGTTGCAGATTCATTAAAAAAATCTGTGAGCATTGAGAATTTCTCTTGGTGTAGAGAATCCTTGGGCATTGTTGACTATGTAGCCCTATAACCCCCATATGCAAAGAAAACAACAAGTGGGAGGATGTTGGGTATGTGTTAAATTATTTGCATGACTAGCTTTAGTGTCTACTACATTGCGTCGGGCACGCAGGGGGGTTTGAGGGGGACGAGAGCCCACCTGTGCAGGGGTTCTGTGATAGCATCCTCGATAAAAAAAATCCTCGGGAAATGTGTCACATTTTTCCTCGTTTTTCATGTTGCCTCAATTTTGTGTCCATTGTTGGGCGGTTTTTCGGCACATGTTTTTTTCCAATGGTTTTCTATTTCTAGTTAAGGAATTAGGGTTTTTGACTAATCTAGGTCATTGGGTTATGGTTTTGGATGTCGTTGGATCCTATATGTATATTGTATTGTAAACAATGCATCACTATGAATGAATCAAAGAGAAGCAACTGCTCGAACCGAAGTTGAGAGAATAAAATCCCTTACTATGGAATGTAAGAAACTCACTAATCGCAGTGGCCAGACCTACGAGCAACTCACTGAGAATCCAAAACTGAAGGAACTAGAGTCGCAGCTCTAAGAGGCGAAGTATCAAGCCGAAACAATACAAGCGCAATTGAATCCCCTGTCATCTGTGGAAAGAATTAAGTGCTCCCAAGAGCAACGCACCACCCAACAGTAGATTCACACTATCCAGAGCAGAGTTATGGAAGTAACTCAGAGACTCCAACCTGTACAAGATAAGGCTTACCAATTGTTCACAGAGGTCGAAGGATGAGGAGAAGAAATAGAGCAGGTTTTCACTACAGGTGAACAGTGCCTGGAGGGACCTATCAACGATGCAGTCATCCAAGAGTTCACTGAACAAGAGGCCATAGCAAAGTAGAAAGTTGAAGCATCTTGATCCAAGATCGAGGCTTTCGAAGCAAAACTACCTAGATCAGAGTGACTCGGGATGAGTCACAGGTGAGTGTTGGGGGCCTATTGGCCCTTCACCAAGTTTTGGGAGATCCTTGCTCAATTTTGACCTATTTTGGGACTTTGACAGCCTGTCGAAGGAGGAGTGCAAGATGAAGAAAATATCATGGGATCTTGGCCCCTTTTTGGGTCCTTTTTGGGATTTGGGATTATGTAACGGGTATGGGATGTCGGCCCATGGGTTTACCCATGTTTAGGCATATTTTGTAAAGTATAAATAGATGTCTAGGTAATGTACAAAAATGAGCAATTACGAATGGCTAAGTGTTAGATCTATGTGATTGAAGGATTTTAAGTGCTTTGTGCATACTGTGTGAGACTTGCAGAGCTAAGTGCAAGTCATTGTAAGAGGTTGTAGAAGGCTGCATGCTTAGATCTACTCGGGGAAGGAGGATCTAGCGAGTTGCGCAGATCTCTTTTCCTATGTAGAGTAGGGTTTTGAGGCTCTGTGCATGTAACCTATTGAAGAAGAGTTGGTGGGCGTAGCCCCAGGGTGGGGGTGAACCATGTATATGTTGTGTTGCTCTACTTTGTGTAATGTGTTTATGTGTTTATGTCTTTACTTGCTAAGTGATTTGATATTGATAGATAGATCGGATTATGCTTTGTGCTAGATCTGACTTATATGAATGTCCTTGGTGCTTGAATCTACTAGATCTGATCTGTTCCATCATGCAAAGTGTTGCTAGATGCCAAATCTGGTTGACCACTATGTTGTACTTTGATTAGGGTTTAACTGCGTTGTAACTAAGAACTGAATATTGATAAATATAACTGCTAAGTGCTCTGTTAAGTGTTAGAATCACATATTTGTGTCCCAACTAAGGTTGTAGACACCTAAGTCCTGCAACCACCCGTACCTCTACCTCAGTTGAGGCTTCATCTACTTCATAGGTGTTGCCGAAAGGGCTGGTAGTTAGGGTTTTTTTGGTGCGATGTTGTAGCATTGAAACCTGGGTCTACCCCTGTGCCAACAAATGGTTTTGTTGCCTAGACCTGAAACTGTGATTGCTGGGAACTGAGGAAGAAGAAGCTTTGTGGAAAGATCCAACCTAAAACTGTGATTGTTGGGAACTGAGGAAGAAGAATCTTTGTGCAAATATTTGACCTAAAATTGTGATTGTTGGGAACTGAGGAAGAAGAAGCTTTGTGCAAAGATCCAACCTGAAACTGTGAAATTTTTGTGCATATATATGTCACCCTAGTGCGCAGTACTCTACTTAGTTGTGAAGCTATGTGCTAAAGAAAAGAAGTGTGATCTGGAGAAAAGAGGCAAGATATGAAAGATTTGTGCTCTGAGAAAGGTAAAAGTGAGAATGCTTGATTAAAAGAGGTAATATCTACAAGCTCTATGCTCTGATAAAGGTAAGAATAGTGAAAAGTTTTAGATCTGAAAGGTTTGTGCTCTGTAGAAGTAAGATAAGTGGAAATTTTTCTTTCAAAAGTATGGATCTAGGTGTGTTTGATAGATTATGTCCTAGCTTGAAAAATAGGGCACTAATAGATGAAAGAAGGTTTGATATGTATAGATCTGATAAGAATAGTGAAATATATGTTATACCTATGCATAGAAAGAATGTTTGGACTAACCAGTGGATGCAGGATCCTAGAAAGAAATGTTTGCAGGTTAGCTACCATGACCCTAGCACGCAGTATAGAAAGATTTGGGAATCATTTAAAAGAAAGAGAGGATTAACCCTCTGTTACAATTGCAGAAAACCAAGACATCTTGCTAAGGAACGCCCTAGAAGAAGACCTAGTTTTCTTTGTTGCAAAGCTATGGACCATGAAGTATTGGATTGACCTAGAATGATTGCTAAGCTTCAAGAAATGAACATGAAACAAGAAAACCCTAAGGCAAATCCAAAAATGGAAGAACCCCAGAAAGAATCAGAGAAAGTATTGCTACAAATGAAATAAACCCTGAATGATCACCGACATGTCAGCTTATCAGATATCCTCAAAGAAAAATAATGCCTTGAAGAAAGAATAAGCGACTTCGACATTGACTGTGTTCTAAATGAGGAAACACGGGTGAATATCATGATAGAAAGAATTTCGGAACTTTTAGGGAAACGTGTTATGATTCCTTCATTAAGAGGAATAGGACTATTCAAAGGAAAGTTGATAACACTATGTGGAAAGCTCGGCTGGATTTCTATGAATGCCAATGGAACTTCGACAAAGGAAGATTTTGAGATTATTAAATTTATTGAGAAAAGCGCCCCATTTACCATGTTACTAGGAAAACCTTGGATTGAAAGAGAGCAGGCCAGAAGAAAATAAGAAGAATAAGTTTTAGAGTAGAAGAAGAAAGAGTTAAAAGATTTCATGACTAGAAGGATCGCACACTTGATTGAAGAATAGGAGAATAGATCGAAGCTATTTAACACCAAAGACCTGGATGTCAAAGTTGCAAGAACACTAGAAGACCCATAGAATATTAAAGTACCTATTCTAGCTAAAGAAGAAGTATCACCCTCAAGTCTTAGGAAAGAATATCAACAACGCGAAGTAACTATGCCAAAAGAAGATAAGAATCATAATGGAAAAAGGCATACCAAGATGAATCTCATTGGGAATAAAGCTAGAAAACTAAGTAAGAAGAGAGCTAATATTGATAAGTTACAGAAGGTTCTAGAGGGAACTTCGCAGAAGGAAAATTTGCAAAATTGGAGCTTCGTCGAGATAACAGAATAGCGTCTCATGGCACTTTGCCATGGCGAAGCAATATAGCCATTGGGAATAATATAACTATTTGATTGACCCTCCGAACGGGTAGAAAGGCATTTATGGTTCACCACCAGACCGTTGAACTGCGCCATAAAGGACAGAACAGAGTTAATGAAGGCTTCTCGACCGTTGCAAGAAATTTGTTGCCAAGTTATCTATTTATCCCGTTGCGCCATGCACCGAGAACACTTTTTCTAACAATGAATCTGAGCCTGTAGACTTGTTGATTTTACACATTGATCATTGCGTTATTTCCCTCTATCCCATTACAGTGTCTAAGTTACTCCTCGAACTTGAGATTTTCAACCACGAGTGTGTATTTCGGATGAGTTCAGCACTGCAGAGAAAGTTGTCGAAGAAGTTCTGATCAACCTCATGACTGAAAGAGTCATGTCGATGTCTACACGTATACAAGTTTCATCGACAAGAACGGTGCAAGCCTCCCCGTCGACTACTCATAGAGTTGGACCATCCCGACCAATAGTAGAGAAAAGAACCAAGCATAGAGATGACCTAGCCAACACAAAGTTAATTCCATCCATATTTCCCAATTACATCCCACCTTTGGTTGGCGTAGTGAATCGTGATAGTGTGCCACGAGATTTTGAGTACACCATAGTCACTACATACCTCCCAAAGGGGATACGCGTAGTTCGAGTAGAGCAAGATAAGATCACAGCATTGAATTTCAGCGACTTCAACCTTGGAGATCACAAGATATATGGTATGCTCTCCCCATACAAGTACCTAACTAGAAAAAAAGGGAATAACTCGAAGATCATCCCTCAGTCGTGAAAAATGAACCTTGTGTAGTAGACCCTGTTGAATGTTATGAAGATCCCACACTTCGGAAGTCACCAGGAAATTAACGTCTGTGTCAAGATGTTACTATCATGTTACCATGGTAGCTACTTATGGCTAAACCACCTCATTACAGTTGACCCAACATTGATCCACATGATCATAGGCCTGAGTATGAAAGGACCTGACCTGCAGGACTTTTATATGTATCCAGGAAAATCCGCAGATTGCGCACTAGCACAGAAGATCAAGGATACATATGGCGATGTTGAGAAGGGAACAAGAGGCTACAAGGCAGCTTCCATCCAGAGTGGCGCAATGCACCTATCATGTCAATTGATAGCTATAAATTTAGTAAGGAAGAACCGACCTACGCAGGTCATCGGCTTTGTCGTTGACCTCGCAGGGAAGTGCACAGAAGGCCTACAGATGAACTGGGCGAAGTACCTAGTTAACCAGTTGGAACTAGATTGTCGAGAAGCATAGGATCGAGGTTATGAATTTCATTTCAGTTGGCTTCTGGTTCTCATTTCATTTTTTTCCTGGGAGATGCTGGAAGGAGCGACCTTCCCCGACATAGAGTCATTCAAACTGCTTGTCGGGAAGTTCACTACCCTGTGGTATTCAACTGATATGAAAAAAAAGTGGCAGTCGAATGTTTTGTTCCATACATACTACCTCCAGCTAAAGAGATCCATTGAAGCTGAGCCTCACATAATCCCGAACACCTTATAGAGGTTTTGACCACTAATGAAGTTCAGCATAGATCAACACTTTATCTACATTACATCATGAGCAGATGAACATAAAGAGAATCTACAGTCATATTACAAACTCATAGAAGAATACCTTGAGGATATCATCAAGGAATGGTCCACTGACCTCCTTATCCCCGCCAACCTCGCAGAGATATTTGATATCGACAGCTGAGAAGACACTCATCAAGAACAGAAAACACCCAGAACCAGCAAGCAGAAGAAGACTGAAGGGGTCCAAAACTTAAGAAGCACCTCAGGGAAGACTGCTCCCATGTCACCTGACTGAGGGGGTGATGACGAAGGAGAAGCTGAATGGAGACCAAGTGAAGCAACACCTCCCAGAGACGTGGTTGATCCCTTGAAGAAGAGGAAGGTTTCCCCCCCAAAACCTTCTTCTCGGAAGAAATCAAAAGCTACCATGACCAAGATTCAGACTTTCCTCGCCTCCGATGACTTTGAATTCATCATAGCATCCCTAAATGATGCTTCTCTAGAGATAGCAGAGAAACAAGGAGCGAAGCAGGAAGAAATGTATGACAGGATTGAAGTCGAACTCTGAGGGGTACATCAAGCTCTTCAGTCTAACTGGGAAGTCTCCACTGTGCCTCTGCCATCAAGAGAACCAGAGTTGGGAAATGAGCCAGCCTAACTCCACCGACTAGTTAATACAGTTGAAGCTCACCTTCGATGAGCATAAGAGGAAATAGAACAAGACACCCAAGCTTTGGAACAAGTACATGGAGTACTTGTAGAGCATCGCCAAGCTACAGAATAGGAAAATATTGCTCTCCAAGAAAAGTTCAATGAAGAAAAAGCATAGATACAACAAGGAAAAGAACAATTGCTTGCGGAGCAACTCGAAGTGAAAGAAGCAGTCAATAGAGCACTTCGCTCTGTGACAGTCTTAGAAATAAAGGTAGAGGATCGAGTCACACAACAAGTAGAGAAGCTCATAGAAGTTATCCAGCAGCTACAACAATGCATAGCAGACTTAGAGCTCCACGCAGTGCCCGAGACTCCACAGGATGTAAGGGATCAAAGAGAAGCAATTTCTCGAACCGTAGTTGAGAGAATTAAATCCCTTGCTATGGAATGTAAGAAAATCACTCATCGTAGTGCCCAGACCTACGAGCAACTCACTAAGAATCCAGAACTGAAGGCACTGGATTCGCAGCTCCAAGAGTTGAAGTATCAAGCCGAAACGATACAAGCACAGTTGAAGCTCCTGTCAGGTGTGGAAAGAATGAAGTGCTCCCAAGAGCAATGCACCGCCCAGCAGAAGATACACACTATCCAGAGAAGATTTATGGAAGTAACTCAGAGGCTCCAACTTGTACAATATAAGGCTTACCAATTGTTCACAAAGGTCGAAGGCTGAGGAGAAGAACTAGAATAGGTTGTCACTATAGCTGAACAACACTTGGAGGGACCTGTCAATGACACAGTCATCCAAGAGTTCGTTGAATAGGAGGTCGTAGCAAAGAATAAATTCGAAGCAGCTTGAGCCGAGATAGAGGATTTCGAAGTAGAACTACCCAGATCAGAGTGACTTGGGACAAGTCACGGGTGAGTGTTGGGGGGTTGTTGGCCCTTGACCGAGTTTTGGGAGATCCTTGGTCAATTTTGACCTATTTTGGGACTTTGACAGCCTGTCGAAGGAGGAGCACAAGACGAAGCAGAGAGCACAAGACGAAGCAGAGATCACAAGATCTCGACCCCTTTTTGGGTCCTTTTTGGGATTTGGGATTATGTAATGGGTATGGGATGTCTGCCCATGGGTTTACCCATGTTTAGGCCTATTTTTTAAAGTATAAATAGATGTCTATGCAATGTAACAAAAGGAGCAGTTACTAATGGCTAAGTGATATATCTATGTGATTGAAGGATTGTAAGTGTTATGTGCATACTGTGTGAGACTTGCAGAGATAAGTGCAAGTCATTGTAAGAAGTTGTGGAAGGATGTGTGCTTAGATATACTCAGGGAAGGAGGATCTAGTGAGCTGCGCATATCTCATGTCCTATTCGGAGTAGGTTTTTGAGGCTCTGTGCATGTAACCTATTGAAGAAGATAATAAAGAAGAATATTTGGTGGACATAGCCCCAGGGTGGGGGTGAACCATGTATATGTTGTGTTTCTATACTTTGTGAAATGTGTTGATGCGTTTATGTCTTTACTTGCTAAGTTCTTTGATATAGATAGATAGATCTGATTATGCTTTGTGCTAGATATGATTTATATGAATGTGCTTAGTGCTTGAATATGCTAGATCTAATATGTTCTGTCATGTTAAGTGCTACTAGATGCCAGACCTGGTTAACCACTGCGTTGTACTGTGATTAGGGTTTAACTGCGTTGTAACTAAGATATGAATATTGATAAATATAACTACTAAGTGCTCTGTTAAGTGTTAGAATCACAAATCTGTGTCCCAACTAAGGTTGTAGACACCTAAGTCCTGCAACCACCCCTACCTCTACCTCGGGTGAGACTTCATCTGCTTCGTAGGTGTTGTCGAAAGGGCTGGTAGTTAGGGTTTTGTTGGTGTATTGTTGTAGCATTGAACCCTGGGTCTGCCCCTGTGCCAACAAGTATGTGCAAGGGATGCAATTTATATTCTATCTTATCACTAAATGAAAAGGGTGAGGTAGAAGGACTAGAAGACCTTCCTGTAGTACAAGAGTTTGCAGATGTATTTCTAGAATATTTGTCTGGTTTACCGCCTGAAAGAGAGTTGGAGTTTACAATAAACTTGAAACCTGGAACTGAACCTATTGCAAGAGGCCATTATGGAATGGACATCACCAAAAAATGTATAAGAAGTGTGTATCTTTATGGGTTTAGTAGGATATTACCAACGATTTGTCGAAGGTTTTTCAAAGATAGCAAATCCAAACATAGAATTGTAGAAGAAAAACAAGACGTTTGTATGGACTAAGAAATGTGCGGAAGCATTTCAAAATCTCAAGGATTTGTTGAAGATAACTCCAATAATAAAGGTCCCCGATATCGACATGAAATTATTGGTATGCATAGACACATCCAAGGAAGGTTTGGGTGGAGTTTTGATGCAAGACGGTCGAGTGATCGCTTACATTTCAAGAAAATTAAGAAAGCATGAATATAACTACACAATGCATGACTTGGAGTTATTAGCAATTGCATATGCCTTGAGAGTTTGGAGACATTATCTGATTGGATGAAAATTTGAATTAAAGACAGATCACTATGAATTGCAGCATATATTTACTTAGAGTGACTTGAACACATGACAGAGGCATTTATCATAATTACTTAGTGAATATGACTTTGAGATTACTTACATTAAAGGAAAGGTGAATAGAGTGGAAGATCCGTTGATTCAGACACCATGCATATTCTCGGTAATACCTCTTAATACGAATCTTCGAGAAGATATTCTAACATCACAAATAAACAATGACTAGTACAAAGAAGTTAAGGATAATATTGGACAAAATACCATGATGGTACTGAAGTATGAAGGTTATTCATTAGACAATGATGGATTGTTGAGATTAAATGGTAGAATTTATGTATCCCCTAACGATGAATTAATAATTTTGATCCTAAATGATTCTCATCGAGAAGTTTACATGGTTCATCCGGGAGTCATGAATATGAAGGAAAACCTCAATCTTTTATTACTCTGGAAAAGAATGAAAAATGACATAGTTAGTTACATGGTGAGATGTCTAGAATGTCAGCAAGTGAAGGATGAACATAGACATCCAGTAGGGTTGTTACATCCACACACTATTCCTGAATCGAATGGGGAGGCCATTTCGATGGATTTTATTGTTGGATTTCCACTGA
This sequence comes from Picea glauca, assembly GCA_000966675.3. NCBI lineage: Eukaryota > Viridiplantae > Streptophyta > Pinopsida > Pinales > Pinaceae > Picea > Picea glauca. The sequence continues at coordinate 12,679 of JZKD02S0715395.1, read as the reverse complement.
CAGCAAGAAGACACGATTCGATTTTTGTGGTAGTTGACACTTTGACGAAGGGTGCACACTTTATTCTAGTGCATACGACGTATTAGGCATTGCATATAGCCAAAGATTTTTTTAGTGATATTGTGAGGTTACATGGAGTACCAAGAAAGATCATATCCAATCGAGGATCGATGTTTACAAGACGATTTTGGACCAGTTTCTAGGAGGCCTTGGGAATGTAACTGAACTTTAGTACAACATATCATTTGGAGATAAATGAACAAATAGAAAGAATGAACCAGATTTTGGAGGATATGTTGCATATGTATGTAATGGAACAACATAAATGTTGGGAATACTTCTTGCCATTGGTAGAATTTGCATACAACAATAGTTACTAGAGTACGATTACAATACATTGTTTGTGTTTCTTTATGGGCGACCATGTCAGACGCCATTGAGTTGGGATCGACTTGAGGATAGGGTCTTGGTAGGACCGAAAGTGATCCAAGAAATGGAGGAATAGATGAAATCAATAATACAAAGGATTAAAGAAGTGTAGGATTGGCATAAGAGTTATGTCGATGCGCGTCGCATTGACCACAATTATGAAGTTGGCGAAAAAGTTTTATTATGGGTAAAACCGCACAAGTGTTCGATCAAGTTTGGAAAGTCACTCCTAGGTTTGTGGGACCTTTTGATATTATGAAAAATAAGGGACCCGTGTCTTATCGACTAACCTTTCTTGATTCTTTTAGGCATATGCACGATGTATTTCATGTATCTATTTTACGAGATTATATTAGTGATTTTTCACACGTTATTGACATGAGTTCTTTGCAAGTGTCAGACAAGGATGCTCTCATGGTGGAACCAATCCACATTATGTATCATCACATTCAACAACTACGATGTCGAATAGTCGATCAGGTCAAGGTCCAGTGGGACAACTATAGTACTTGGGAAGATGCAGATGAAATGAGTCAACAACTTCCTTACTTGTTTGATAGATTAGATATGTATATCTATGTATGATACATTTGTTTACTTGCATTTATATATTGTACAAACTTCAAGACGAATTTTAAAACAAGAGGGGTTGTATCTAACATCGCATTCTACTAAGCACACTTTTATTGACTTATTCTTTGAGGACACTTGTGTGCAAGTGATCTGGTTATGGTACATTGTGATTTCATTTTGATTATGGATTATACATGATGATGATGATGATGATGTATTGTGATTTATTTATATTTTAATGTATATGTATTGGCAAATACTATTCATGAGTTTTCCTGAGTATGCATGACAGATGACAGGTTATGGATGTTGATGACATCAATGGAATTCCTTGGAATCTGGATTGAGTCAGGGAGTGGATTATACTTTTTTTAATATTTCATTTTACACACATTTGATATATGATTAATTTTAGTATGATTTATGTATATGAATTATTGAAAAAAAAATTGTTAGTAGATGCAGGCTTGGCGATGCTTGCTAGTTCGAATCACATAAGGAGTAAAGGGGACATGCATAGAAATAAGACATTGAAGGAGAGGTGTGGCATCGTCCCTGTCACAGCCTACTAGAACTCCCACTGTGGCTTGACTGGTAGGTTAACTATTACCTAGTTTGAGAGGTCCACAATGTCATGAGAGAGGACTGAGAGAGTCGATCATGGATATTTTTGATGGGCGCGCAATAAGCCATATTCCTTATTCCTTAGAATCCCTTAGTCTCTCACAAGTTCGACCGAGTGGAATGTTGACTCTAAGGGTCAGACAAAATTCCAAAATTAGTTTAAGGTAAGTGACCCCCTTGGAGCACGAAGGTGCATCTTGAAGGGCACGTCATGTAATTAAAACTCGAGTCAATAAATCTAGATGGCCTAGAAAACATTGAAATGATTAGACCTTGCTAGAATACAATAATTAATTAAAACAGTAAATTATTAATTAAATCCTAACAAAAGTCTAATCGTAAGTCTAATACTAAGTCTAAGTCTAAATTAAATAAAGGAACAAATGAATTATGAAATAGTTAAAATATTTGAGAATATAATCAAACGTTGGGGAAAAGGGGAATAAAATTTACAAGGTTGGATAAAATGCACATGTGTGCATGAAATTAATAAAATGGATTTTAAAAAAATTAGAAGAAATAATAATATCATAGAATAGGAGTACACATGGAATAGAAAATTGAGTCAACCTACCACTAGTCTAACTAGAAGAAGACTCATAATCCAACTCTAACTAAGATCTAGTTAGTAGACACTCATTAAATGAGAAATTGGGGGAAAAAGGGACAAATAAGAGAGAAAATAAGAACACATTGGGGAATGTGGGGGAAATTGGCTTTTTAAATAAAATAAAAAGGCTAATTACTTGTGCAACTTAGGGAGAGTGTGACAAGTATGTGGGTGAATAATCCTAATTAAACTAAATTAAAAATTTAATTACTTGTGCATGAGGACAGGTGTCAAGGAGGAAAAATCTATAAAAAAACTGGTGTAGAAGGGAAATGGATCTTACTTATTCTTGGTAATTTTATCCTACCATAAATTTGTGGACTATGTTTTACTTGTGATATTTGGCTTACCAAGCTTGTAGAAGGAGTGGAAGCTCTTCCTTGCGAGGCAATCCTTGGAGATATTGTCCGTTATTTGCTTGTGTGTGGCCCCTTTGTGGCTCGGAGGGATAAGGGGGAGGAAGAGTAGCCCTAGCATTGGCTGGTAGGTATTGGTGAAGTCTCAGTGATTAGCAAGAGGGAGTAAGGAAGGAGCACAAGATGTCAAAGGAAATCCTCAATTCCCATCTACAATGGTTTCAGTATTTTATTTCTGAATTTTATTTTGTGTCGAGAGTAAATTTGTGCATTAGAATGTTAATATCATTGTAGAATCATATAGTTACTTCTGTAAACAAAAATTGTTATGAGCACTGCCAAATTTATTTGCAGCCTAGAATTTTGAATTCCCTCCATTCGTTGTAAATTGCATTTACCAACCTGGACTCTGATATTAAAATTGTTCGTTGTTAATTAATCCTGAGTTTAAATTCTTAGATATTCGTATTTTTTTATAATTCTATTGTCAATTCAGAAATTTCAAATTCGTGTAGTCACTGGTAAAATTTGTTACACCATATGGAGATTCAATTTTAATAACATCACTGTAGTTGTCGTTGTGCTTTGGAAACTATAATTTTTATGGTCCCTATCAAGTTGAATGTCTTTCAAAGATTTAAAAATTAGTTGGTCTTGTAATATTTACAAATTCGAATTTGGAACTTGTCGTTCTTTGGGATTGAAATTACAGTTCAAATTTTTATTGGCATGATCGTTGAATGAATTCACAACCTTGAACTTAGAAATATATTGATTGTGGTGAAATAAATTTAATTACCTGTCAATAAAAAATTTGTATGGTCGCTATCAAATGAGTGGCATCTCTGGAATTATGAAATTTTATAGTCACTATTAAGTTATTGCATTCCGAAATTATAGAAAATCGTAGAGTCACTACAAAATTTTATCCGAAGTTAAATTATATTGGGTCGTTGTATAATTAATGCAAATCCTAAATCATATCGTGATGGACGTCGCAAGTTCTGGGAACGGATTTTTTTTTTGGTCGTTGGCCTATGAGTGAAGGTCGAAATTAGATTTCATATGATCCTTGTGAAATCTAATAGCACTTTGGAAATCAATGTCATGGTGACACCATAAATCAGGTCTACCATTCGAAAATGTATTCCATGTGGTCATTGCCTATAATTTCAGTCTGGAAATTTCAATTGATAGGATTGTTGTTAGTTAAATTGCAAAAATTATGAACTTAAATTTCGTCATGTTCGCAGCTTTTTAGTTTGCAAACTTTAATTAGAACTTTAGTGAAGATGTAGCATTAATTTGCATATCCTTAGATATTATCATTCTCGTTGATGCCATATCATTACAGGAGGAAGTTAGTTCAGAATAAAAACAACTTAGCAAATGCTCACTGTCGAATGAAATCCTTACCTTTATCTAACAAATGATTGACTGGAGCTTTTACCTCTTAAGACATAGTCTCGAATTTTGTAAGAAATGTAAAATTCGACTTAAGTTTCTTTGGAGGAAGTTTAAATATTTAAACAGACTATCGAGTGCATCAAGGTTAGATTAATCTTATTTAGTTAGAATTCAAGTCGTTGTTCTTTAAACAAAAAAAAAATCTTTTACGAGATCAACTGTTAGTGTAGCACATCTTGGTAGGTAGACACAATATCAATCCGAATTTAGTCTTTTAGTAAGGATATAACAAGAGTCTCCTTCCTCTGGATAAGGGTTCATTGTAGTCGGAAATTTAAAACCAGTGCTCTGATACCAACTTGATCTAAAATTGAAGAAGACTTGAAAAACTTGAATAATTATTGCAAGTTAAATGTTATGTGTTTAAAGAAACAGGATCAATTTGCAACAC
>JZKD02S0715394.1:947661-964421 GCA_000966675.3 Picea glauca | reverse complement strand
TCAAGCCCCCCAAAATAAACTAAGTCATGAAACTAATGAGGTGAAGTGTGGGGGATGGGATAGGAGTGTAGTGAGGTAGAAGACATAAAAATTCTAAGTGTTAAATAGTGTGGAGAGGGGAAAGTGGGTAAAGTGAAGTAGAATATGAGGAAGGATAAAAAAAGATTAAGTATGGGAAATGAAGGAAAGAACCAAGAATTTTTTCGAAGAAATTCCAAAATAATTTTTCGAATAAAATCCAGGATAATTGTTGGCCTCCACTTTTGGCTTCTTTTTGTGATATTTTTTTTCCTATATGTCTCTATCCTTATCACTAATTTGCCAATTTCAACTTTGGACACCTATTCCATAGCCTATTTATCTCCAAGAAACCACAGGTGATTAATGAAGTCTTTAAATATGTATTTCTTATGTTTTAATGAATAAATAGAATGAAGATTACTTATTTTGGCTATCTTGAGGTTTGCAGTATGATTTTGGAATCCATGCAGGTGATTTCAAAGGGATTTACTTTATCAATTAGCAACAACATAGTCTTAGATACTCTAGCAGCTGAAATCCTATGTTTTGACATTCTGGTAGTCAACCAGAGCACTCTGACTACTAGAATAGGTGAGCGCAAGACATGGAGGATGGTTCGTTGGTTTGGAATTCTCCAGCTTTTGAGGATCTTTTCTGCCACTTGGAGTATGCTTGTTGGAGGTCTTAGATGGATCTTATCCCTTCATAATAGGTTCCTAGCATCATGGATGGAAGATCCAATTTTAGTCAATGCTTCGGATTTATATGGAACGATAGCATGATTCTATGCCTTCGGTCATGGAATCATGTAATGATTGTATTTACTTTTATTATAAATAGCATGTCATCACAAGAATATAGGAGAATATGGTTAGTGCTGGTAGATGATCTATTTGTGGATCGATCCTATGTTTTAGACTCTATTATAAAAGGGGATACTATGTAATAGATAGATGGGAGTGGAATAGATAGATAGATATACAATTTGGTTGATTATAAAACTTCATCATACTATTTACTGTTTTATATAATAGAAGATAAATTGCATGAGTTCGATGTGATAGTAACATAGATCCGTGTACATCCTGAGTCTGGAAGGCCCCCCAGCTTGGGTATGTTTGCATCTTAGGTCATGATATTTTTTTTTCCATAAGCTTATTTATCTGGTATGAGTTTAAATATTTGCAAGTTTCTTATGGTAGCAGGTTGAAGTTATGTCATTATGCTTTCATTCCTTTAAGATACTTAAGTAGTTGATATTGAATAAGATAGTTGAGTACAACAATAGTTTATCTTCATGAATAAGGACAGTGGCTTGATTTCAAGAGTAAATAGATGTCAATGTGACAGTTGAAATAGTCTGAAATTACAGAGGTAGATTTCTTTTTAGTATTGTTGCAAGTTTTATTTGGTGGTTAAAGTGTGGAAGAAGAGTTTAATTATTTCTGACAGTTTTTAGAAGGATGTGCACATCAAAATTAGATGACAGTGGATTAAGTTGCTTCATAGTTCTTTAGAAGTATGGTTGATGAAGGAGTAATCTTTTGAAGACATTTAGTTCAGAGTTCAATGATGGTTTGATTTGATTAGATGTATAACTTTCCAAGCATTTCCCCGTAAGGTAGAATATTCAGGTTTTGAGTATGATGTTCTTAGAAGAGATAAGTAATTCAAGCATTAAGTGGACTATCATCAGAGCACATACATAGAAGTGAATTCAATATTCCTTTTATGAAGATAATACAATCTTTTCATAGTTGAATAAAAAAAAAGGTTTTAGATTTAGTATTAAGTTATTATGAGTTGTTGATAACCAGTTGAAGATACATTCTTTCTCCATTTCTGCACATATGGTGTCAGTACCTCAAAGTCTACCTTCTCGGGTTGACATTGTATGTAAGTTGTTTATAACAATATAATTATCCCATCAGTAATGAGCATGGATCAATTTGTTTTTGGACACGATCCTAAGAAAATCTATTTCGCGGCACATGGAATAAGTGCTCATTTGGTGATCAAAATATAAACTTGGATATCTTGAGCATACGAACTCGGATTTTCGATCCAAAAAATGTGTGGCAAAGATGGGATTGAGAGCTACTCCATGAACTTATAATTGTTCAAAAATTTTCTTCTTTTGATATCATTTTGTTTTTATTATTCCAGGAGATGGAAAATGTAGATGACCAAATTTTGGTCAACAGGGAGAGAGAGAGAGAGAGAGAGAGAGAGAGAGAGAGAGGGGGGATATAGAGAGTGAGTGGGTGTGAGAGTGTGAGGCATGGAAATGAAAGGTCTAGGTCTAGGTCTTTCCATGCCTTGCGATTTCTAGGTCTTGCCATGTCTAGTTATTACCATGTATAGTAGTGTGAAAGGGAGAGAGAGGGAGACAAAGAGGGTGGGTAGAGAGAGAGAGACTGATAGGAAGTGGAGGATAGAGAGGGAAGGGAGGTAGAGAGAGGTAAATAGAGAAAGGGGGGAGAGTGGGGAGAGAGAGGGAGGGGGACTCAAAGTGAGGGGAAGAGAGGAGTAGATGTAGGAGAGAGAGAGAGAGAGAGAGAGAGAGAGAGAGAGAGAGAGAGGCAATATAATAAGAAATAGGAGCACGTGTGCATTCTTAGGAACATGCACGCATTATTTAGAATTCAAAATATTTTGGGAAGGAATTACAACTTTAGCATACGTGTATGCTGACTTGGTCGCCTCAAATTTAGGTTCGGGACGACAAACGTAGTTGTTCAGTGTGCAAATAGATCAAAACCTCCATTTAAATTATGAATACTTCTATATATCTCTGTTTTTTATGTTATTTTTCTATAGGCTACAAAAATCAATTGTTGATGAAACTACAAACATAGATAGAGTAAGCTATGAAGATTCCAAATATATAGTTTTTTTTTTAATTAATATTGTTTACTATTTTTAATCTATTTTTTTCTTCGCATCTATCAAAATCCTAGAATACATACCTCTTTGTTGGCTTAACCATTTCTAAAATGAATTATACACTGCACTAGAAGAGATTGATATCTATCACAGCCTTCACTAACGAAAGGCATTGTAATTTCAAGGATATATTGACTTTCATAATTAAAAAAATATATTTATAATTAATATTATAAATTTTCAAAAAATACACCTCACTACAACAATGGGGTTTCTACAATTCTACAAGTTTTTGGAATGAAATTCCATCATTAAGGTACTCAACAACCGCACTAACGGAGACATATACCTTATATTTTGTTGGAAAAATAACATACCACTATTATAAAAACTCAAATTTCACATAGTTATCCACGACTATCAATAAAAGTTATATATTTGGAAAGTTAGTTCAATTTCCTATGTTTCATTTTTTGATACCATATTCAAATTCATTGTAAAAGTACCTTGTCCCTTCAAGTTAACATATTGTTGTTTTTCCATGTTTAGCTTCATGAGAGACCATCATTAGCTTGCACATGCCCTAATATTTGATTCATTATTTTTTTTCACTTTAAAAATATATATTGTTGGAGTTTATATTTTAGTTAACTCATTTTTATTTATTAATCATAATGGATTTTGACTATCAACTAATTTCTATAAAAAATAATAATATTTGATTCATTACTTCTTTTTTTACTTCACAAAATAAATATTGTTGGAGTTTATATTTTAGTTAACTGATTTTTATTTATTAATGGTGTTGTCAACATTTTGAATTTAAAGAACAAGATGAGTGTCATGGAACTCAAGATTAATGTTCATGATTTTCATAGTGAAACTAGTAGTTGCACTAACCCAAAAACACCTTGGTATGAGCTAATTTGTAAACTTTGTGAGATAAAGAAGGTTGAGGATGATCACCATTTCCTTTTAACTTACCCTACTCTTAATAATATAAATTGTTTAGTTTCATAACTTATAACTTACTAAAATCATAATAATCCTAATATATATTTAAGAATATAAATAATTTTCAAAAACTATAATTCCTTTTATTTATACAATAAATCTTATTAATATTAAGAATTTCATTAATAATATATATATGAATGATATAAAAAAATATAAATATAAATTATATAATTTTAATGAAATATTTTTTATATAAAAAAAATATTTTTTTTTTACTTAAAAATAATTTTGAAAAGGTAAAGAATAAAAACTAAAGCGTTATTCAAACACCAAGTACTTGAAAAACTTAATATAAGCTGTTTTTCAATATAAGCTAAATGTTTTATATTAAAGATATAAAATTAACATTCATATATATCAAATTTTGAAAAAATTAATATAAATTTTTTTTAAGCTAACTTTTGTATTACTCGTTATAAACTGAAATTACAAAACATAATATTGACACTGGTGTTGAGGCTGCCATGAGAAGAAACTAGCCCCACCAGCATGTGTAGAAGTTCCAAAAACTTATAATGTAGCAGCTGTATATGTATTGAATTACAAAGTTTGATCTAATATGAAATTTAACTAAGTAACTATACCAAAAAGAGTGGTCATGCAACCTAATAGACCAAACTAAGATTGTGTAAACCAAAAAATAGCAGGGCCATAAAAACTTATTTGGAAACATTATTGTAGGGAAAGGGATGCTCGGACGAATTCGCCGCTTCTTGGGGTCTTTTGCTCCTGAATCCAAAAACCAGTCCAGATGCTTTTCCATTAAATATTTGCTTGTCATTGTCGCGACAGAGAGCTCGAATGATGTTGTGCTGCTCATCTGGGAAGACAGGTCACAGAAAGGGTGGGGGAGCGAATGAGGCTGGAAGCTTGAGGCTTTAGCAGGGTTGGGAATAGAATTATGGGACTGGAGGAAGAAGGTGGAGTGGGGGTGGGTTTTACCTCATAATCAGTGGAGAAAGGGAAAGCAGGATGGGGTTCCATTGCAGAATGGAAAGCACAACGACAACCAAGGTTGAGGATCTATGGGAGGTGTGGCCACGATCCCAGCGAAAATAACGAATTTCACTAGCTCATTTCGGGAAGTCTATCCCACGAGGCATGAAAATTAGCCAGGGTAAGCGATGTGGGAGACTGAGCAGAGTTTCATAAGGAGCACAACGATGAAACTAGACCAGAGAGAGGCGAGAATGAGAATGTAAACCTGGAGATGGCCAAAATACCCAGAGCCACATGAGGCAGGATAGGTGAGAGTGTCATGATTCAGGGAGAGGAGTGAAAAGACCAGGATCGCATCCTTCAATCCAATTGCACGAGGGAAGATCGAGATCAAGGCCAGGATCATGAACTAGGTGGGAAGGTGGATTCACATTTAAAATTCGTTGTCGTTCGTCAGGATCAAGGGAGGATGAAGCAATGTTGACTCGTTCAAATGACACCAAATCAACCTAGCTTAATGACACCCCATAAAGAGAAAACTTAATACAAGTTAAATGTATTATATTAAAGATATAAAATTAACATTCTATTCAAAATATTGGAAAGAGAAATTTGCAATTGAAAAATATTAATATTATCTTTTCTTCCAAATACATTGAGTAATATTTATTTCAATATTAATATTATTTTTTCTTCCAAATACATTGAGTGATATTTATTTCAAGACTTTTTATTTGTAATTTACCATACTCAATTAAATAAGTTAACTTATTTAATTTCAAAAATATTAATATTAAATTAAAATTTTTATTAAATTTTTTTACTTAATATTTTTGAATTCAAATTATTTTAACTAACTCACTTAATTTCAAAAATATTAATATTACATTAAAATTTTTATTAAATTTTTTAATTTAATATTTTCAAATCTTTCATTACATTTATTTAAATTAAAAAAATTCAAAACAAGATAATAATGAAAACATCATTTAAATATGCCACAAACACAAACATAAACTGAAAAATTTATATAACTAGCATTATATCTCACAACATCAATAGCTTCTACATATGCCATGCACAAAACACTCGAACACAAGTCTTTCATAACATCCACTTTTCTCAAAGTTTGGTGCCTTTAGGGAAATGCACATAAGACATGCGCAAAACATGAAAGCACAAGTCTCTCCTAACATCCACTTTACCAAAATGCACATAGTTACAGAGTGTTTATAGGATGATCCTATAAACTCCGCATACTCAAACTTTTGTGAGTTCATGTTTTCTATGGTTTGTTTTATATTTTTTTTTTCCAATAAAAAATTCTCACCAAAATTATATTAATATATAATTTTTTACATCATACATATGATTCTTCCCAAACTCTGATAGTAGTTCATAACAAAAGGACAAACATACAGGATTAAAACAGTACTAAAATATAGGCTCCTTCAAACACTTTCTTTATGACAACAGTCCTGAAGGATAAATAAAATATGTGGGCAAAAAAAACTATCACTACAGTAGTAGTCTGATCACTGCCTATACCTGAAAAATAGAAAGATATTAGAACAGATTGATATTGTAGGTAGGGCTAACAGTGCCTCCATCCCAGCTATAGTAGGATAATTTCCCTCTCGGCCCCAATAACGCAAGTTTTGATAGACGATCAGCTTCCATATTGTAGTCTCTGTAGATACGCTGGAAATAGATACCTTGAAAAGAAGTAGCCAGTTCCTGAGTTCTTTTTTTCCAACCTTCTATGGTAATAGAGTGTAGTTTTCCTTTATAATTCAGCCAGTCGATCACCACTTTTAAGTCCCCATTACTAAATTTTTTTCAATTTTTAAATGATGAGCTAGTATAAGCGTTGACCAATCACCCAGTAGCTCTGCTTTTGTATTAGTGCCTTCCCCACCATTGATAAACCACCTGTACTTCATCGAATCTTGAGCAATAATATAACCTCCAGCTCCACAGTTGAGTCTGCCTGCAGATGAAGCCCCGTCGAACTGTGCAAGGGAAAAAACATTTACTTGTAAAATAGGTCTCTGTATAGTAATCAGCGAACAAAGCTTGCAATGAGCAGTAGAAAAGGAGCTAAGGGTTTTGTAAACAACATCCCAGGCATAGGGGGTTTTCCCTTAAAAGATCGCTTTGTTTCTGGCAAGCCAAATGTTCCAGCAGAGTATGGCAGCTAGCCTATTTGAGACGGCGGGGTTTGAGGTCCATGATTTCCAACAATCAATGAAAGTATTTCCAGCCCAGGAAAATTTGATATCTAATCTGTGTAGGATTCTAGCCCATACAGATTTGGAGAAGGAGCAGTGAATAAAAAGATGGTTTAAGTCTTCTCCAAAATGTTTACACAACAAGCATATCCCTGGACCTTCCCATCCCTTCCTGTTTAATACTTCCCAAGTGAGGATTCTATTTTCCGCCACCAGCCAAAGGAAAATTTTGCTCTTTAACTGAAGATTCCAATTCCATATATTGCGTCGCCACCCTCTACAAATAGGATAATTCTGGATGGGAATGATAGCCTTGTATAAGTTTCTAATAGAAGGTGCCCCCGAGGAATCCCCTCCAGTCCAAAGTAGAATATCAACACTGTTTAATAGAGTAATTTTGGCCCCTCGAAGATTTGAGACGAAGAAATCCCATTCACGCGCCAAGATCCCTGTTAAACCCAAAGACTCGCTACTCTTCCAGTGCTCTAAGCGTGAAAATGGGTCTTTCCCTACCGAGGCCTGTGCCAGAAACGTGACCTATTTTTGAATTAAAAGCTGAATCAAGTCTGACGAGAGGAGAGATTTATCTCCCAAACCTAGAATTTGGTCTCTGCCCAAGATAACTAGATCACCTGTACCCGGCTGCCAAGTTAGTCAATGTAACGTGATATAAATCGAATTTGAGAGGCATCTCCATATCCTAGAGGCAGAATGGCTCTTATGAGTGGGCAAGCAGAGCCAATTTATAACAGTAGAATTTCGAAGATATTTATCCATTATCATGTTATGCCAGATGCCTTTTTGCATTAAAACCCTCCAAAGGGTACTAGCGTTTAAAGCCAGATTGAAAGGCACCAAATTGTGGAAACCCCAACCTCCAACACTCTTTGGTATGGAGATAGTTTCCCATTTGCAGAGATGGAAATCCATCAAAGTGAACTGTGGTCTTTGATATATTTACCGATAGACCGGAAGCCTTACAAAAGAGAGTGATGATCCGATCGATTTCCATCCATTCATCTAAAACTGCCCGAGTCATAATGAGAACATCATCTACAAACAATAGATGGAGAATCTTTCGCAGTCTAAGCACTTTAATACATGTGATCTTCCCTTCATCGATGATGGACTTCAATAGAAGACTGAGTCCTTCCATTACCAAAATGAAAAGCAAAAGAGAGAGTGGACAGCCTTGTCGGAGGTTTCTACCGCTTTTGAAGAAATATGTCGCCTCTCCATTAATTAGAGCATACCGCTTTTGAAGAAATATGTCGCCTCTCCATTAATTAGAGCAGCAATAGACAAGGTAGTAACACATGACATAACCCAGTTTTTCATCTGTAATCCAAACCCCACTTTTAGTAGGATAAGTTTTAAATGATTCCAATCTATACAGTCATAGGCTTTCTTTAGATCCAATTTAAAAACAAGGGCTTTTATCTTCTTCTTTTGGATGCTATGAAGACTTTCATATGTTGTACCTATCGCATCCTATACTTATCGCATCCTAGATCCTTCTTCCTTGTAAAATGCCTAACTGTTCTTTGGAAAGATATCTGGAGAGGTAAGGCTTGATTCGATTTGCAATGATCTTTGATATTATCTTGTAACAGAAATTACATAATGAGATCGGGCGATAATCCTCGAATGTGTCCAGTTTATTTGCTTTAGGAACCAATGTCAAGAAGGTAGCATTTAGTTCACCAACAATTTTCCCTAGTCTTATATTGAACTCAACTCTACACAAAAACAAAAGCTAGCCACAACATAACATATAATTAATATTTTATATAATTAATTGTTTTTAATCTATTAAAGTTAAACTTAAAAAAGTTAATTTAATGTATTGATTTTGATGAAATCAATGTATTTTAATACAAACTAATTTTTTTTCAAAATAATAATATTTGATTCATTGTTATTTTTTAAAATATTATTAAACTTTATATTTTAAATAACTCATTTTTATTTATTAAAATTATAATGATCTTATTATATATTTAAACATATACATAATTTTTTTAAAAATAAATAATGTATTTGGGATTATAAATGTTTAGATGATGATAATGAGGAGGAGGAGGAGGAGGAGGAGACCGAATTGTTTTATTGGACCTTAAGAAGGTAAGGGATTACTTGAAATTGTTTAGAATTTTGTTTCTGTGCTAAAAAAACATTAAGAGAAGCTTTCCAAGATCACCATAGTTCCGTTGAGTTAAAAGGTTAGAAAGGCTGGTAATATGACAAATATTTTGAAATCAAGATCTAATATGGGTATAGGCTGGACAATCTAAGAGAAAGTGTTTTTCATCTTCAACCCTCTTAGTGTCACAAAGGTGACACACTCTTTCGTCCCATGGCATTTTAGGAATAAACCAATGCCTAGTTTCACTATGGAGCTCATAAGAATTTGTTCTTATTTTAACAATGCTTATTGTTTCCTTTGCACTTGTCAAAACAAAGAGATAATTTTGATCTTCTAGATTAGGGTTGATTATGTCCTTAATACCTTAATTTTTTTTCCCTCTAATTCTTTATCACACCACATTTTCTCCTTAAATTTTGATTTAATAATATTTTTAATAGTATCCTTATTCTACAGAATGGTCTCTTCCATGATTCCCCAATGGCTTAGACAATATTGAGCATCTTTATGCCATCCTCGCTTGAGTCGAAGGTGGTTAAGGCTGGAGTTTGAAGCAATTTTAGGAAGCCTCTTGTCTTCCCTGTTGTTTAGCTTGTTATTATACATTAGGTACCTAGTCATAGACATGCTCTCAATGGGGAAAAGGCTTATCTCTAAGAGGAGGATAGGATAGGGTGTGTTTACTTTAATTTTGAGATTCTAGGTTATAAAATTCTTTTGGATTTGTTCTATCTTTCTCCATGATTCTTGAGAGATACTTCATCCCCAAACTTTGCATCCATATAGAATAATAGGAGTAACAAGAGTCTCAAAGAGGATTTTTTTATTATCCTATATCCAAAGATCGGTTGATTTACATTTGTTTTCAAGCCCATAATAAGCTTTCCACCCTCCATTTATCCTTTTCTCATTGCTATAATTCCAGTTGAGCTTGTGGTGAATATCGATGTCAAGATATTTGTAAGAAGTCACTTCCTCCAAGTTGTTGTTGTCGTCGTATACTAAGGTATCATATGTGATTTTATTGGATTTAATGATCATGACTTTTGTCTTGTCAAGATTAACAGGCATACCCATACCCATATTGGAACAAAAATCCATGAGGATTTTTAACTACTCTCCAATATCATGGGGACTCCTCACCATATATATATATATATATAATTGATAATTATAAGTATTTAAAAATTAACTAAATTATTAAATTGTTATAATATTGAATTTTATATCAAGGGTCTCCAAATACAAAATGAGGTATCGATGGAGAGAGCGAGCAACGACGTAGGGTAGGGTTCAGGGTTTGAGCGTGGATTTTGGGCTCCAAAATGGAGGTGAAAGGGGTGGGTTTACCAGGGTTGACAGAGTCCTCGGGGCATTCCCGAGACAAAAGCCAGCAAAGTCAGTCGAATTTTAAGGATGTGGTGCTGGGGAAAGCACAACAGCGGCCAGAAGATACCGAAAGGACAAACCGGGGGAGTTGCAGAACCCATGAGATGACAAAACCAAGGTGAACAATTGTCATGCGTGCACTTTGTAAACTCCCAGGTATGAAATGACCTCACCTAATATTGGCAACTATATTCAAAACATGAAGGATCACGCTTTAATAAGAAAATCCATGGGAATATGTCCATCCGAAAAATCCCTCATGGGGTGGGCGAGTACTAGATGGAAGATAAAAGGGAAAGTGGGTTTAAAGCTAGGATCTAAAGGTTTCTTTACAACCATATTTTCCAACCTGGTAGACAGAAGCAAGGTATTCGATGAAGGGCCCTATTTCTTAACTCAGCGGGTCTCCACCTTCGATATTGGACAGAGAGGTTCGCCCTAGAGAAGGAGGACTTCACAGTAGCCTTGGTCTGGGTTATAATTTACTCTTTACCGCAAGAATTCTGGGAGATGTAAACTCTGGAAGGCATATGGAATACCCTGGGATCCTTCATCAAAATATCGAAGATCACAAAAGCAGCCAAATACACCTCCTATGCACGGATCTGCGTATATATGAATGTAGTAGGTGCCCTCTCTAATGCAGTAACAATAGCCTCTCAATACAATGAGTGGACCCAGGTAGTGGACTATGAACACATCCCCTTCAGATGTAGGAAATCCCATGCTCATGGATACTTATATCGCAACTTCCTGATGAATATCAAACATCCTGATGTTAAACAATCGAAGGATACAAATGTCGAAGGATTTACGAAAATCCAGGGGAAACGCAGGGGAGCAAGAAGACATGGAACCCAACCAACAAAGGAGGGAGGTCTAGATAAAAATAAATTCCAAGCCCTGGTGGAGATCTCCCCCAAGAACGAAGACGACACCAAATAAGAATCGAAGAAGCAACAAACCATACCAAAGAATTCTCCTATAGTCTCAGATCCACAAAAAGTTTCAGGGAAAAAAACAGAGGAAAAACCAAGTCAAAAGGAAACTCAGCTAGAACTCGGAGAGAGTGAGATGGAGGGGCACACCCAGGAAAATCAAACCAAAATTACTCAAGAAGCAGATGCTTATGAGATATATATGGAAGAAATTAAAAAAAAACAAAGTTTTGAAAGAAAGATCCTGGAGAATCGGAAATAAAGGTCGAACACGCAATCCAAATGTCATGTTTGCAGAAGATGACTCAAGACTCTGGGGGGTTGAAATTAGGCATGGGGATACTAGCTAGCTCCTTGGGTGGTTTTGGAATCAAAACCAAACCTCTGAAGATTCTCAAGAAATCATATAATGAGGAAAAAAGAAGAGGAAAAAAGCCATATAGCCAGGTGATTGAATAAATGGGCACCCAACTTGTGGACTTGGGACAAGTTGTTGGACTTACGGAAAATTACTTCAAAACCCAACATAAGTGATTATGAAGCTAATATCATGAAATGTGCATGGTCTAAATTCCCCATATGAACACAGAATGTTGAAAAAAAGGATAACCCAGGAGAAGGATGAGATAGTTTTGATTCAGGAAAAAAAATGTGATAGAGATTCAATGGGAAACATCACAAACAAGATCTAGAAAGGTTGTGAGGTAGAAGCAATATATTTTGATGGGGCTTCAGGAGGCTTGGAAATTCTCAGGGACCCCATGAAATGGAAATTGGACATGTTCGTCCTCTCCCCGAGAATCCTCACTATGAGCTTTAAGGGGTTAGGATCTCAGTCCCACGGCTTCATCTTGAATTCCTATGGCTCTCATATCCCCCCTCTCAAGAGAAAGTTTTTGGAATCCTTGAACCACCTGGAGAACTCCTTGAGCAGGAAACATTGGGTCATAGGGGGAAACTTCAACATGATCACAACCCTCTCGGAAAAAAAGGGTCATGCAAGACACATGGAGGGAGAGAGTGTTGTAATGTCCTTGGCCACCCATGGCTGGGCCATGCTACATGAGAGAACAATTTCTTTCTCCCACTGTGGAACATACTGTAACATACCCAGTATTCAACTGAGTTATGCCACCTAAATTTTATGAACTGCATGCAATTAAAACATACACACACAACACTCTTGCGGAAGATTTACATATAAAATGTAAACAGATCATTACATTCTGTAAATACACGATTTCATACTGAAATAGAAGTAAACACAGACATGTAGCATATACAAGAAATACCCATAAATATACAGACAATTATAATCACACATATGATAAACCCATAAAATAAGCACGTAACTAACAATGCAGCATGTAAATTTATCACACAATTGGTACTTATCTTTGCAAGGATATCACCAACTGCGTGCAGACCATCCACGAACCTCCTAGTCTTAGACCACACTGCTCATCACTCTCAACAATGAGTCAGCCCCGAGCTGGAACTAAACTCCACCCGAGTAAAGGGATTCCTAACTAGGATAAAGGATCATAAAAAATAGGAAAGACTCTGTCACGGTGCCTACTCAACTAACAGCCTACAATCCCTCATTCCCCACATGCCTGTCCCACCCCAGGAAGTGTGCCCCTTCTCTGCTCAACAATCCTTCGGCTGCCCCACTTCCCTTCCAAGGCTTCAGCAACAGGCCGGACATGGAGTCTCAGAGCCCTGTAGCTGTAGTTTAGCACCTTTAGCAAATCAATTCCTAACAATTCTCTCACCCAGAGAGAAATTTCTCACGGGCATGACAACCCGCCTCTTCAATCTCCCACGGGCATGACAACTCGCTTCTTCAATCCTGCTCCCACGCTAACCAGTTACACAAACATATATGGTTGTGAATACAAGTTCAGATACAGTGACACAAAGGTATGAAGAATAACTGACTACATGAGTGAAAATGGTCATGGAGTCATGGCTGAATGATGGATGAATTCTGGGAGAGTTCCCCCAAAATGAACTAAGTCCCAATGATATGTATGCATGTCTCCAACTTGACACTTGTTATGTTGGAAGCTACTTTTGTCCACTTGTCCCCAACCTTAGAACTTAGGATAAAATAATTATCCATACTTTATGTTTTTAATAAATATTAATATAATATTCCTTTTTGGCTTAAGCTCTCTAGCTTAGCCTTTTTCCTTAACTTTTGGCCCTCCCTTTCCCTAACTGGTGGAGTTTAGTCCCCCTTCTCTTTTATCGTGGTCGGTCTGCGCACAACGATGTATTTTATATTAATCATGATACATATACAAAATAGGTGCATTGACCTTTAACATCTAGGCGCTCTGGCCTAATTTCAAAACATAAGCATCCCAACTTATCATAACTGGCTCACTAGCCTATAACACATATCATATACACAAAAGCTCATTGACCTCAATATTGCGAGCACTTTAGTTACTGCACACACTTTAGTTATTGTGCACAGTATCCGGGAATGTGCACACTACATCATTTTACCGCGCAGTACATGCATGCACTATGCCATGAAAGGTACATTACAAAATGATATCAAAACAGCTCACCAACCTAAGTACACTTGCATTACATTTACAATTGGGTTTGGCCGAGGGATATTACAATCCCCTCCCCTTATTTATGCATTGTCCTTAGTGCATCATGTACCCATATACAACAAAATTTTCAAAACTCCTCAAAAAGATGCGGGTATTCTACCCGCATTGCATCCTCATGCTCCCAAGTAGCGTTCTCAGGACCGTACCAGGTCCATTGGACCTTTACAAGCCCTATGGCTTGATTCCGGAGCTGTTTGATTTTCCGGTCCAGAATGCGCACCAGATGCACTTGGAAAGCACCTCCTTTCTCTACCTGAATCCCATTCCAATCAATAACATGATTAGCATTAGGTATATATTTATTTAGTAATGATACATGGAATACATTATGAACAGACATAGATGCAAGAAATGTAATCATATAAGCAACTGGACCAATCCTCTCTAGGATTTCAAATAGCCCACAATAACGAGCTACCAACTTTGAACAGTTTCCCAACTTCAGAGAACTTTTGTTGGCTTTTACTTTAAAAAATACATGGTCTCCCACATTAAATTCCCTATGAGTTCTGCCTTTATCAACGCAAATTTTCTACCTGTCTTGGGCAACCTTTAAATTTTGCTTTATTTTTATCATTTGCTCCTCCATTTCCCTGAGTAAATCTGGTCCAACCACTTCTCTGTCTGCTGGGTTATCCCAACTTACTAGAGTGTTGCACTTTCTGCCATAAAGTGCCTCAAATGGGCTCATCTTTAGAGATGCTTGGTACCCATTGTTGTAAGCAAACTCTACCAAGTGTAGGTAGTCTTCCCATTTTGATGGTTTATCCATCACATACATCCTCAACATATCTTCAATCACTTGATTCACCCTCTCGATTTGTCCATCTGATTCTGGATGATAGGCTGTACTAAAATTCAAATTTGTTCCAAATCCATTAAATAACCCTTTCCAAAATTTTGAGGTAAAACTTGGATCTTTGTCAAACACAATTGTCTTGAGTATGCCATGTAATCTAGAAATTTACCTCATATAAACATCATCAATGTTCTCTGCCTTGTGAGTGAACTTAACTGGAATAAAATGAGCAGTTTTAGTAAGCTTATCCACCACTACCATGATAGAATCATGTTGCTTGTTTGTTCTAGGCAGTTTGGTGATGAAATCCATTGTTACAACTTCCCATTTCCACTTAGGAATGGGTAATGGTTGTAGCAAACCAGCTGGGTGTCTATGCTCAGCCTTTACCTTTTGACATTCCAAACATCTGGCAATAAAATCAGCAACCTCTTTCTTCATGCTTGGCCAATAATAATGGCTCTTGACAGCTGCAATAGTTTTCTGATATCCTGAGTGCCCAGCATAAGGCACATTATGAATTTCTCCCAATATCAGATTTTTCAATTCCTGAGAATTTGGTACATAAATTCTTCCCCTGTACCTGGAAATTTCATCACTATCTAGCTTATATTCTTCAATTTTCTGCTACAAAATACCTTGCTGTACTTTTGCCACTAATTCCTTGTATTGAAATCTGATTTGGCAGCTTCTATAATTTTGTCTTTCAAATCTGTTTGGTACATGCTAATGGTTGTAGTTTGCAATTCATGTACTCTTTTGCTGAGTGCATCAGCTACTTTGTTCTCTTTCCCCTTGATATGCTTTATATCAAAGTCATATTCGCTTAGAAATTCTAACCATTTTCTTTGCCTAGCATTTAGATTTGGTTGATCAAATAAATATTTCAGACCATTGTGGTTTGTTCTTAGCTCAAACCTTTTTCCCATGAGGTAGTGTCTCCATTTCCTCAAGGCATGCACTATGGCTGCCAACTCCAAATCACGAGTGGCATATTGTCTTTCATGCTCCTTCAACTTCCTTGATTCATAACATATAACAAACCCATTTTGAGTGAGGACTCCACCAAGTCCTTCTTTACATGCATCTGTGCATACAATGAAGTGTTCATTTGGATCTATGATCCTTAGTATTGGAGCATTTGTTAATAATTGTTTCAAGTGTTGGAAACCCTTTTCACAATCCAGTGTCCACTGAAACTTCACACCCTTTCTTTGCAAGGAAGTGATTGGGTGTGCAGTCTTTGAAAATCCTTCAATAAATCTCTTGTAGTAGCCTGCAAGACCCATGAATGATCTGACCTCTTTCTTTGGCGCTGACCATTCTCTAATGGCTTCTATCTTCTTCGGATCCACTGCTATCCCATCCTTTGAAATGATATGCCCCAAAATAGTGAATTTTCTTTTGGTAAAATGAGCACTTGCTCAATTTGGCATACAACTGATGCTCCCTTAATACTTGCAACACCATCCTCAAATGATGTTCATGCTCTTCCTCTGTCTTAGAATATATAAGAATTTCATCCAAAAAGACAATGACAAACTCGTTTAAATATTTTAAAGGAGGAGATCACTGAGCTGAAATGAGTCCTCGAATAAAATTAAGTATATTTCAGCAACTTTTGGATAG
This sequence comes from Picea glauca, assembly GCA_000966675.3. Taxonomy (NCBI): domain Eukaryota; kingdom Viridiplantae; phylum Streptophyta; class Pinopsida; order Pinales; family Pinaceae; genus Picea; species Picea glauca. The sequence goes on along the minus strand of JZKD02S0715394.1, from coordinate 947,793 downwards.
ATGGTAGCAGAGGTAAGGGACCCTAGAGATGATAATTGTTATTTTAAATCATTCCCTTTTTGTAACTTATCTCTATTTTTAGATATATATGCAGAGGTCCGCGTGTTTTCGAATTCTACAAATAATTCCTCT
>JZKD02S0715394.1:825917-854018 GCA_000966675.3 Picea glauca | reverse complement strand
AAGATCACTCGACAATCTTTTCATATTTAGAGAGTCTGAAAAGGGTTTAAAGGAGACTCCAGGGGGGTTCCTTTTTCGTGTGTTCGTATCCGTACGGGTCCAAAAAAGAGATAAATTTTTACCCGGTTCTGTTCTCATATTGTCGAGATCGAGAACGAACTAAGACTATGCTCATAAATGCGACAAGGTGAGTGATTCATCAGAACTTCCAGGAAACCTGTGATGCCAGAAACTACAAACCAGAGATTAGTGAAGGCATTTACATCATTAGAGAAACCCAAAAACAACCATACCTTATGAAAAATGAAATTTTATAAATAATAATTGATTTGACAAACTCATTTACCATTTCATTTGCAAGGATTTTGGAGTGTTGGAGAATCTCAATTTGAAGCAAATCTTGTTTTCTTCGTTGCCGGAGCTACGATCGACCATTTCGCTCACCGTTCGAACTAGGTAGGTTTTCATCCTTAGCTCTTTCAATTGCATGGTTTCAAGTTGATTTTCATAGCATTATTAATTTAACACACAAAGCCCTAGGTCGCCCTTTTTGAACCAAATCGGCCTCCTTTTAGAAATTAATAAAACGGGGGAAATCTTTTACAAAAATGTATTAGAGAAGGGTTGTTATGATGTCTACACCCTTGCACTTGATTAGACCGACCATTTTAAGCAAAAGAAACTCCTAGAAATTCCCCACAATTGCCCACGCTACCCCCTAGGTCATTTTTCATTTTTAACACGTTTTAATCATTGTTCGGAAAATATTAGAGGGCATGGTGGTTAAAAAGGATGATTGGTTGCTTTTAGATGACATGGGAATTTGGTTTTATGTTTTAAAACACTTTTGAAAATCGTCGAAATTACAAAAATGTGAGGAATGATGAAATTCTTGATTTTTTGTTTTGTAGGTGTATTCGGCAATCATGATTGAATGGAAAGAGCGGGAACACGAGATGGATGATTTAGCCGCTCTACGGAGTCCCCGTACGCGGGCCGCTTTGCGGGCCTATGGCTTGCTCAAATTTTTCAAATTGCAAAAAATGAAAAGAGAGATTCTATTGCTTGAGCACATGATTGGCCTTTGGGACGTTGTGGAACAGGGATTCCGCATTGGTACACAACTCCTAACCATCGAGTTGGAAGATGTGTACTTTTTGACCGGCCTCTCAAAATGAGGGGTCCCCATATCCTTCACTGGGAAGAGGGCATTACCTGAGCAGGTGGACGTGTATCTGGCACGCCACTGCGTTCCGGGAGCAAAGTTGGTAGGGGGCAGGATCCCTATCAAGGACATACGAGATCTGCCTCTTCGATCTATATTGTTTGCTATCACAAGCGTGACCGGTAGCACTAGTTCTCATTTGGCATCGAGATCACAGGTAGCCTATGGTGTTCATTGTTTAGAGCCAACACTATTCAATTGGAGTGCGGCGTTCCTTCGGAATGTGAAGGAGCAAATCTCACAGTGCAGGATTGGTCAAAAACAGTTCGGCTATGGCTCATTTTTAGTCTCGTTTTTCTTAGAGCGCATCCCTCAGATGCAGCCTCAGATAGCGCTAGCAGTACGACCAGTGGATGAGCCTCGGATGGAGAGGTGGACTAGTCTGTCTCCGAGGCTAGTTTCGGAGTCAGAGTTCCACTTTACTGGTGATTTCTTTGCGTGGCTGAGGCGGCAGTAACTCTGGATCGAGGACTTCCCGTATGCCGATGTAGACTTATGTGGGAGTATGGACTTGATTTTGCTCGAGGGGGAAGATTGGGACGAGTCAGGTAAGAGACTAAGCCATTCCTTGTCTAGTTTTTTTGTTTTTGATGTATATGTATTTTTTTGGGGGGTATGTAAGAGAGTTTTAACAGATGTTTTGCTTTCAACATGCAGACAAGGGAGCAGTGCGCCCAGCGGGTATACCAGTACCAGGGTGTCGTGGAGGTGCCCCAGTTGCAGCAGACCTAGCAGTACCAGTGGCGGGTCTCCGGGAGGTTGAGAGGAACCTCCAAGGCCTTACGATGGGTATCCCTCCTATGCGGAGAGGGGATGTGCCTTTACATCTGCAACGGCACACTGTAGGGGTGCCAGAGAATATCAATTCTCTGTTGAGGAGTGTAGTGCATGCAGTAGTATGTTACTCACAGCACAACGCCGTGCGGGGAGATTAGAATCTCCCATGGTCATGTTTTTGTATGCCTTGTTCGGTGATGTTGTATGGGTGGATGGGTCCAATATTTTGTTCTCTTACACACTTTTCAATGTAATGTAAACATTTCAGTCACGCGATATATATATATATATATATATATACAGCTTCAAGTTTTATTATGCCAATGATTTGTACATGATGATGTCTGTGATGTGTTTAAATTTACATGCACTATACAGTTTTTCTTTCCTTGAATCTTTATATGTGGGCAAGATACTGATCCATAATATAATTAGCTAATGAATCTGAAACACTATTAAGTTCTCTCGGAATGTGTCTATATTCGATGTAATCGAACATTCGTTCGAGATGACAAACTTGCAAGTGTAGGCGTAGCAGGATGCGACTACGGATAGCGTAAATACGATTGAGTTGACGAACCACCAGTTGGGAGTCTAAGTAAATAATGGTGCAAGAAATACCTAGAGAGGAAGCATGGGTCAGTAGTCTAATGATAGCATGATATTCTGCCATATTGTTGGTTGCTGGTCCTAAACAAATGCCTCCTGAACTCACCACCTGGTTAAATTGGTAAATAACCCAAGCTGCTGAAGCGATGTTCCAGGTATGTCGGCTAGCGCCATCCACGAACCCAAAAAAGATAGGAAAGGAAGACGTCATCTACGCATGAAAACACAGGCACAGTCATGAGTGGCAATGATAAAGAATCGAGCACGCGAAAGAAAAAGACACACCAAAACTAAATACAATAATGTACAAAGTACAATACGCTAGGTGATCTAGGCATAGTACTTCTTAAGGTAAAGCCTGTTTCGGGGCTCTCCTAGGGAGATTCCGTCATGATCAACTAGTTCGTAGGCGCCTTTATGTAAGACACGCTTCACGATGTAGGGACCATGCCACATGGGTTCTAACTTTCCTGTCCCCAATTTATCGTGAGCTTGGTCGTAAACAAAGACTAAGTCTCCTTCCACGAAATTCCGAGGGTGGACGGATTTGTCATATTGACCTTTAATTCGTTTTTGATGTGCCTCATTGGCGAGAGCAGCATCGCGACATGTTTTGTCCAGTTTGGAAAGGTACAGAAATCGTTCTTCTTCAGCGGAAGTATGAGGCAGGAGTTCTACTTTCATTTTGAGTGATGGAATATCGCACTTGATCGGTAGGACGGCTTCAATTCCATAGACCAACTGGAAAGGAGTGAATCCAGTTGAAGTTTTCATAGAGGTGCGATAGGCCCAGAGAGCGGAGAACAGTTGTAGATGCCACGATGTTTTGTTTTCCCCTACCATGCATTGGATCATGGTTTTTAGGACTTTGTTGATAGCYTCAACTTGTCCATTYGCTTGAGGGTAGTAAGRGGAYGAGTTTTCATGGCGAAAACCCAATTTGACATGTAACTCGCTCATCATCTGGTTTTTGAAGTGTGCACCGTGGTCAGTGACAATGGCACGTGGTACACCAAAATGAGTTATGATGTGGTTGAAGAGGAAAAGAGCTGCAGTACGGCCATCATTCAGGAAGGTAGGCATAGCCTCAGCCCATTTGGTGAAGTAATCGACAGCAACGATGATGTAACCGTGCCCCCCCGGCTGAGGTAGGCTTACATTGCATGAAATCAATGCCCCATTTGGCAAAGGGGCCGATGGCGATAATTGGGTGCAGCGGCATAGGGTGGGTGCGTGCCTTCTTGTTAAAGATTTGGTAGGGTGGGCATTTCTTGATAGCCTCGATACAATCTTTGAAAATCGAGGGCCAAAAATAGCCGGCACATAGGATTTTTTGGGCTATGGCCATTCCGGAAAGGTGACCGCCACAGGCGCCAAGGTGACAATCATTCAAAACGCGTTCAGCCTCGTCGTGAGTCAAACATCGTCGAAGGATGGTGTCGATGCCACGACGATATAGAGTGTCGCCGAGGATAAGATAACGGCGAGAGTGATGACGAATGCGTCGTCGTTCATCACGAGAGATGTTGGGCTGAAAACGTTGTGTTTGAAGGTAGAGGAGAATGTCTCCATACCAAGGATCAGAGGTGTTGATGAGGGAGAGAGATTCATCAGGGAGAGAATCTCTGGGTTCGATGTTTTCATCGGCACGAGGAAAAGCACAGATGAGATCGACAAACACCAGGGATTTTTTGGCTTTCTCCTTCGTAAACTCAAGGTCGAATTCTTGAAGAATAACGATCCATTTCAAATATTTGCCCCCAAGTACTTGACGTGTCAGGACGTGGTACATGGGGTTAGAGTCTGTGATTACCGTGGTGGTGCGTAATAAGATGTAGTGGCGGAATCTTTGGACAACGATGATAGCTGCCAGAGCCAGTTTCTCGACATGCGAATATCTGATTTCGGGTCCAGATAAACTCTTGCTCAGATAGTAAATCACATGTTCTTCGTCGTTAGAGTCTTCTTAGACTAACACCATTGCGATGGTGGAAGTAGAAGCGGCCAAGTAAAGGATATAATCCTTTGTATATTCAAGTGGATGTAACAAAGGTGCATGGGTCAAAGCGTGCTTAAGAGCATCGAATGACCATTGAGATGCGTCATCCCAGATGAAAGGGACGTTCTTTTGTAGTAACCGCATAAATCCTTTAGTGATCTCAGCATAATTGCAGATGAAATGGCGAAGAAAGTTTGCTTTGCCTTGCAAACTTTGGAGTTGGGTTAAATTGGTGGGTGGAGGTAAGGCTAAGATGGCCTTGATTTTTAAGGGGTCCACCCTAATCCCATCTTTGGAGACTATGAAACTGAGGAGTCAACCGGATTCGACAGCGAAAATGCATTTGTGCGGGTTTAGACGGATACGGTAGAACCTACATCGTAGGAAAATCGCACGTAAGTGATCGATGTGATCGGATTGATGTAGTGAATGTGCGGGTAAATCATCGAGATACGGTTCTGCGATGTGTTTGATGTCATGAAAAGCGTACGACATGGCTCGCTGGAAAGTGGCTCCAGCGTTTTTAAGGCCAAAAGGTAGCTTTCGGTAGGCGAAGGTTCCCCAAGGGCAGATGAAGACTGTCTTGTGTTGATCTGTAGGCAAGATTTCAATCTGGTTATATCCAGAAAAGCCATCCATGAAAGAAAAGATTACGCTCTTCGCGCAGTTATCGATGATTTGGTCGATGAAGGGTGTAGGGTAGTTGTCCTTAGGACAAGCTTTGTTGAGGTCTCGATAATCAACGCAAACACGGATGGTCCCTTGTTTCTTAGCGACCGGAACGAGGTTGGAGACCCATTCGGTTAAAGGGATGGGGTAGATAAAGCCAGATTTTAGAAGTTTTTCAACTTCTGCCTTTATAGCTGTGACTTTCTTGGGATGAACCGGGCGAAGCTTTTGCCGAACCGGTTTCACGTCAAGGTAGGTTTTGATTTCATGTACGACGATCGAAGGATCGATCCCTGGCATTTCCTCGTAACTCCATGCGAAGACATCGCAGAATTCCTTGAATAAAGCGGTATAAGAGACCACTTCGTCAGGTGTGCAGTTGGCACCAAGGTTGATGTTTTCCACAACACCTTCTTTGATTGAGCTGTCAATCATGACAGTAGTCGAGATGTTACCCATGTTCCCCTCAGAGAGAGTATCGGTCGTGAGGATAGGATATTGCGGAGCTTTGGTAACATCGGGGGGGGAGACAGATCGTATGTCTTGGATTTCTTCCAAAGGTGGAAGGAAAGAGGATCGATGGTGGTTTTCATCCCAGGGAAGATCGTCGATGCTAAGAATTTCCATGATGGATTCGTCCGAAGGAAAAATATGGGAAATGTAATCGACGACAGATGATAGGGAATCTAACCACGAGGGCACCGAATAAATATCGGGTGCCAATGAATGTGAATCGTTCGACGAGGGAGATGCAGATTGAATAGCTACGAATGTGGCCTCGACTGGGCTCAGTGGCATTGTGTCACCGAGCACATCGAATTCCAAAGGACTAGGCACAATCCAGGGGTCAGATGATTCCAAGTATTGATAAGGCAAAGTTGAGATCATATTGACGGCGGCAATATGATGTGTAGTAGGTGGAAGTGGTGTAGGGAAGGTACCCATGAGGCTAGAATCTTTCAATAAGCCAACACCAACGCTTTCATATGTAACCGGATGGTCTCTCAGAAAAGGAATATTGTTGGTAGCAAGTATGCGAGCGTCGGGTGTGCAGAAATCGAGCTGATCGATGGTAACAATTTTGCCTTGATGGGGGAATTGTACGCATCGAAACACTGACGAGGCAACGATAGTCATCACATAGAACCAACTTCTTCCAAGTAGTAGGTTGTAATCGAGGGGGGCATCGACCACCTCGACGTCAACAGTAACAGTTTTGCCGCCCAACTGGACGGCTAAGGATTGTAGTAATCCGTGGGGATGAAAACCTCGTCCATCAAAGCCGTGTAACATGGTAGCGGATTTGTTGAGGGCGGGTGATTTCAAACCTTTCCAACAGGCTAGGGACATGACACAGGTGGAGGTTCCCTCATCCAGGATAGTCCGGTGGATTTGTTGATTGTGAACAACCACATCGATTTGGAAAGCTAGCTAGTGGGAGAGTCGCGGTTAATGATCGTCCAGATTAAACGTGAGGTAGTTTTATGACTCGGGATCAAAAGTGCCAATAGAGGCTAAGAGCGTTCTACGTTGGTTGGGACAATGTTGTAGAACTTCCAAGGCGGACATGGCACACGGGGCTTGGGCCAAATCTTCTATGATATTGTAGTTTTGGGCAGCCCGTGAATTAGGATTAAATGTGGATTTCTGGATGGTGCTCTTAGGAGGGCGTAGGATGGAGTCAAAAGACAGTTTCTCAATCTGGAGTGGCTCGGATGGAGGGATAACAGATGGAGGATTGGTGGAGGGTGGTAACGGGTCTGAAGTAGAACCGTTAGCAATCTTTGGCTTGTCAAGTTTAACTGGCATGTCATATGTCACGGAGCGAGTTGTTAAATTAACTCTGTTAAACATGTAGATGTGGGCACTTGTCGAGGCCTCATCATGGGGCTGGTTGGAACTGCCCCCCGGCGCGGGGGTTTGTGCAACCAAAGATTGTTGCTGCGGAAAAGGCTGAGTGAGCACAGCAGGTTGTGAATTTCCCTTGAAAAGTTTTTCCACTTCATCGCGATGTGGACAGTCTCGAGTGTAGTGATCGTCACCGCAAATGAGACATGGGAATTTCAGTTTTCGTTGTGGTTGTTTTTCGGCAGTAGGGGTTTGTGGTTGGGTCTTGGGTTGCTCATTGTTGTTGTTCTTCTTTGGTTTGTTTCTCGCTTTCTTCTTGCCCCCAAGCTGTTGTGAAAGGGTTGACTGGACCGCATTCACATCTGAAATCTGAGTCTGAGGTGGGGTAGAAGAGGGTGTAGTCGAACTGGGAGCAGCCGTGGAAGCAGGCCGCTGGATTGTTCCAGTAGACTGGGTGGTAGATTGAGTTTTGACGGAGCCAATAACTCCATCCGCATGTGAAGCAGTCGATGGTTTGGATGGGTCATTAGTGGCACGGGTAGCGTTTGGTATCAACTCATATAGAGTACCGGATTGTGAATAGACTAAGTCCAGGTACTGAGCTCGGGCGATGGCTTCTTCCTCGGTGACTATGCCACCCATGGCAACATCACGAGCGATCTAGGGTAATAGTGATTTCGTGAACCATTCCGCTAACAATTGGTCAGGAATGACCGCTTTGATTAGCCTTCGTCGTCGTCTCCATTCATGGATATGATCGGAGATATGTATGGAAGTTGTCTGACGAAGAGAGGTTAATAGTTCAGTACCCGTCTCGTATCAAATGGGTAGTTGAAAGTGTGTGAGGAAGGACATAGCGAGGGAGTTGAAATCGTGAAAGGATGCACGTGGTAATTCGATATACCATTTTGCTGCAGAACCCGTAAGTGTTCGTTGGAAAAGACGTAAACGAATCGAATCGTCCATGAGGGAGTTGGATGAGCACCACAAATGGAAGGTCATTACGTGGTTGTTTGGGTCTTCTCCGAGCTTTCCGTCAAATTTTGGGATATCAGAAGGAAGTTTTGCTGGAATGGCTGGCCAAACTGGAGAATGATAAATGGGATCATTCGTTAACTGAGATAAGTCTGGAAGGTCCAGGGTGGCTAGAAAAGGTAGTTGTCGGTTAACTTGTGGGTAATGCTGGTGTGGCAAAGGGACACCAGTGGGGCCTAATACTGGGTTATGTGGATAATTATAACTCGTGGGCCCTCTCATGTGAGGTTGGTTTTGACCAAGGTACATAGGATTCAAGATGTTTTGAGAAGTATTTGTGAGCAGAGGATAACCGGATGGGTTTTGTGGATTATAGGGTGGGTTTGGCATTTGTCCATAAGGGGGTTGTTGCGGAGTCTGCACATTTTGTCCTATGGAGGCATGTGGATTTCCTTGAAAAGGGATGCTCCACGGATTAGGTGCGGCAGAAACATTTTTTCCTTGAGGTTGATGGTGTACTCCGGATTGAGGTTGCCCCCCAGCATGAGGGTGCCCCCCGAATGGGATCTGTCCTCCAGAGGGAGGATTCCCCCCAGCATTAGGGTTCCCTCTGAATGGGATTTGAAAGCTAGATGCCAATGACTGACCGATGTTGCCGATTGGGTTAGGACCACCAAGACCAGTCCCTCCGGGTTGTTGGATAGGTATGGAACTTCCCGGTATAGTTTGGGTAGTGGTTTGGGCAATGGAAGCATTCAATGCCCTAAATCCAAAAGGGAGTGTAGGTCTTGGTGTTATAGGTGTGCCAATCGGGGCTTGATTAACTACCGCATTACCAGCAGGGATAGTCGGGATGTGCGGAGTCATTGTCGAATGGGCTGTCTGGAGGGGAATAGTAGGCCTTGGGCCAGTGGATGGTATGTTCAGACCAATGGTTGGTGTGGCTGTAAAAGTGGTAGTATCGGTGAAATGATTTGGGGGTACAGTATAGGAAAAGGATGCATCGGCACCTTCTCCTGTTCCATAAAGATCTCACACCAAGCGTGTTGGACTCCGAACAACGTCTGCAGTCCAAAAAGGGTCACCGGCTAAAGGGTTTTGAGAAGACCCAGCCGGAATGTCAGAAGGGTTGATGACTACAAATTCTCTAGTGGAATTCAGGTGGAGGATTTGTCATTCGTATCCCTCCGGGATGCGATAAGATTATGGAGATTCTGAGACAATTCAAAAATTCTCCAGGGGGATGGGAACTTCTTCCTGGGATGTTGTAGCATTATGGACCTCGCTCTGTTGAGGAGATTCCTCGGTAGAATGAGGGGGTATTTCCTTCAATATTCTCTGGAGGAAGTCCCTGTAGCCTCCGCGAGCGGCGTGGAGGGTCGATGTTGGCGGAGAAGAGTCAGTGAAAGAAATCTATGGCCAACTAACGAAGATAAACAACACACGCTAAAAAATCTAAGAATCACAACCAAGCAAACAGGACCTTCTTTTGATGACCGTACTAGTTGGTGATGAAATCCAACGTCGTGTGATCAAGTCCAGAAGGGGCAGGGATAGGGTGGAACAGTTACAACGGTGACCTGCTTAACAGACTTACGCCTTGGTGCAAGCTTCCATGCAGTAATTATGGATTTACCCTCCAAGGAGCCCGAGTGAGTTTGACCAATGTCTACTCCAGGTATAGTGAGACTTCCCGTCACCGTCACCTTGTGTAAGAACCTAAAGATTATGGCCACTAAGGTTACCAATTCACAGTCAACCCTTGGGCGGGAACAGTCGACAGTTCGATCCGAACGTATGGGCAGGGTATCAAGCCCGAAATCAACTAAAAGGCTTCCATGCAGTTATTTTGGATTTACCTCAAAGTGACCCCCATAATACGATCTGACCACCACAATCAGTTAAACCACGGAGGGTTAGTCCCCGTAGCTTACCTAAATGCAACCTCGTGCGTAACCCCTGTGTGAGAGGGGGATCCCAGGCAGACTTATACGATAATTGGATTTACTCTCCCTAACTCAGGATGCTACTGTTTGTTTTAGAAACTTTGGAGAGTTATGCTCACATCCCTAATCCAAAGTACTAAGCCTAGTCTACTGTTGGTGGAGGATCATAGAAAAGAAAAAGTTCTAGATAAATTTTAATTAGCGTTGATTTTAGTGGTTGTTATTTACGCAAAGGGGTGCATGGAAGTGAAACAAATGGAATTATGACTCAGACCCAAAGAATGCATCGAACATGATAAGAAGTAATTTCCTTTCGATGAACATCTAGCTAAGGGAGAGAGAGAGTTCTTTCACTAATCCAACACGAATAAGGAATGCCCTCAAATGATTCTTTTCTCGATCAAATCCTGATGTAAAGAAAAAAAAATTAAATGCCTTCTAATATGCATAATCAATCATGCAGATGTTTTTTTTTATTATTGTTTGCGTATGGATGATGATCAATACAACACAATGCTTATCTTGCTAATTATCTTTCTTGGTATGAATGAAAACCAATCTAGCACAAGCAAAAGTCACACAAACAATACACCCTTTCGTCGCAATCAAAATGAAAAGCGAAAGAAAAGAAACAATCAAAGAGGAAAACAAGCTTCACACCCAAAAGCAAAAGTTGAAGAACAATGATCCTGACTGAAATCAAGACAAAGAGGTCTGTAGGCCTTTGATGACCTTCACCGGGGTTTGTACTCAGCTGATGAGGAAAGAAAAGCAATGCATGGATTTCAAATTTCACTCAATAGGGAAAAACTCAATGAAAATGGTGAAGAAGGCTACAAGATCCAATCAATGAGATGTTTATTCTCCACAAAAGGACAGATGTCAAGGCTGAAAGGGAAGAAAAGTTGACTCACTAGATCACCCAGCAGAAGACACACAGAGGCAAACCCTAAACAAGGCAGTTCTGGAGGGTTTCCTAGCCAGAAAGAGGCTGGCGCTCTATTGCCAAGGGAAAAGAGCGTTGTAGCGCTCTGTGTATAGGTATTGGGGAGTGCTAGCACTCTGTGAACACTAGGACAGGGGCGCCAGGGTCTAAAAAGCCCAAAAATGTCAAAAGATTCCAAAAATTGGGGTTCAAACTTGACAAGTATGCTGAGTGTGATAAAGTAAGGAGCCAATCAACTCATGAAACCAATCAAAAGAGGAATGATTCAGGTCTGAAACAATCAAGGGATAGAACAAGGTCAATGAGGAGAAAAATCCAAACAAGAGGTTTCAATTTAAGGCTATCTCCCCAGTGGAGTCGCTAGTTTTTGTTGTAGGAAAATCTCCCTGCGGACAGGTAGATCACCTCTAGAGATTGACCTTAACCCTAGACAGAAAAGTGCTTATCATGGACACTGACTTCCTTTCAAATCTATCTAAACTAACATATGAGAAGGAAGGATGACAGAAGTACCTTTTTATCGATGTTTGTCCCTGCATGCTCCGAGTTGCGCTCCAGTCCTTTTCTCCTCGCTGAGTTCTGCGGATAAGACAAGATACAATCACTTCCTACTCTATTGATGTTAGCTTGAAAACAGATCTATCAACTAGTGATAAGTTCATGTGACATTAGACACAAACTAGAAAGACACAGGCCAAGCGTGTCATATTAATAAGAATAACGACAGCAGTACTTACAATCATAGATGTGAGTGCGACAGCTTCGTCAAGTCCCCTTCGTCTAACCCTTGCCTGAAAGCTCCACAACCTAGATAATAGTAGCTTCACTGATTACTTTCCTCTGACTGGCTGTGAGTTTCCTCCAAGATTATAAGTTTCATAACTTCAATTCTTCCCCCTTTCCACCATCATAGAGCTTGTTTATATAGGTTGAGAGGAGCTTAACCTCTTGAGTTATGTTTAGAACAAGTTAGGAGCCTCCTCCTTAGATCAGGGATCTCTTGATGAAACCAAGAATTCGAGTACAACTGCCTCCTAATCTCGAAAGATCTTTTCCTTATTCTCCTCACCGGGCTAACAACTGACCCAGATTAGGGAGCGCTCCTCCAAAAGGGGCATCAGAGTGCTAGAACGCTCCCAGAGAAGCATAAGGGGAGCGCCAACACTTCATAAGTGGGCAGCTCTCCTTCAGAGGGGTGAGGAAGCATTATAACGCTCCCTGAGGCCTTATAGGGGAGCGTCAGCGCTCCTAAGGCTGTTTCAGGGGAGCATTCACCCTCAAAACTCTTGATTAAAGGCCCTCCTCAGGTGTTAAGAGTTAATTTATTCCAGTGAACCAGTTCTCCTCCTTCAAATCAGTCATGTGAGATGTTATAAGTGCCTCCTTAGTGTTGTAGTCATGACAACACGTCTGAACATCATTTGCGACACTAGTAACCAACTTGCGACACTTGTGAAAGTTGTAGGCAAGATGCGACACTTATAACGACCGAGAGGGACAATGCAACACTTATCCAGCTGAGCAATTTTGACATGTAACAACCTGGTTTTGTAGTTGGAGATATTTCATTTGCATTAGAAGGGAATTTAGAATAGCTTGCTTGTCTGTAATAGCTTGGTTGAGAAGGGTTTTGATGAGCTAGTAGAGCTCAATCATTCTGAAATACTTTGTTTCGCATGATCTGGTAGACCCAATATCCAGAATCCAATTCAGCAGCACTGTTGCGATTTCACTATCACGAGTATTCTGTCTAACTTGACGAGCATTTTCCTCGAGCTTGTCCAGGGTCGCACAGGTTGGAGAAGGAGTATGGGTATGGTACATTTACGCAATGTTGATGGCATCCTGGTGCGTTCTTGGGATCGGTAGGTGCGTCGAGGCGCAACGGCCTCTGTTGCTTGCACGCCCTCTTTCCATTTTGTATTTTGCAGGAGGGAAAGTAAACGAGTTGTGAATCCAATTATAGTGCAATCCAATCATAGAGCAAGCTAAAAACTCAGTTCTATGAACTCTGTGGAAGCCAATTGCATAGCATATTGTTCACTTGCCTTTATTTCTAAGACCATTAGAATGGGCTTCCAGAGAGCAAGATAGCGGACAAATACTTGGAGGGAAATATTTGAGGGAGGGTGGACTTACTGCAGTCATACCTTCATCAGTTATTTCCATTAAAGGCTGAGGAAGCTTGGTGAGTTGTTGTTGGTCTGTCCATTTAGGGAGAGCAACCATATTTTATCGAGGGATCATACTTGTCATGCTAGGACTAACCTCACTGTGATGATTTCTTATGTGGAGGTCTCTTTGTTGATTGCAGTGGTACTGTCAGATCGAGTCGTAGCTCCTTCATTAATGGATGGAGTTGTCCATTTGTTGGTCCAATTAATAAGGTTGTGTGTCCACATGGTGTAGAAGCTAGCGTCCATCACACTAACTACTATTGAGGGCATGTGGCCTCTGGTTGGCACCCGAATCAGGGGCTACAATCTGAATGGGAAATGAGATTGCAATCCTAAATGAGATTAGTTGAGTCATTGTTGTTCCAAATGATATTCTGGTTAGAATGTTGATTTGTTGCACCCTCAGTGGAAAGCTTGTCATCAAGTTTATTTTTCGAGCACCTAACATGCGAGGGGATGATGATATCGAGGTATGTGAGGAGTTGCTAAATACTTTCAATGCTAGTTTCAAGTCTCCAGCGTGAAGATATATTGCTAATGGTGGAGCCATGAATTATTTTCTTTAGAGAGAAAATGAAGATGAGTGAATCACCTTTGACAATTAGCTTTTGTATTCCTTCCCTAATGGAAATCGAAAGTCCTTGATTCAGAGTATCAATTTCTACTTCATTGTTGGTAGTGATTCATTTTCCTCTTGAGTAGATTCTTAAGATTTGTGACTAGTGATCCCTAAAACCTCCACCTAACCCTGCAAGGCTCGGGTTTTCTTTAGGCGCACCATCAAAGTTCAGCTTAATAAATCCTACATGAGGAGGAGACCATTCAGAAGGATAAGTGGGACTTGAGGCATAAGGATGATACTTTAAGAATTGGGAGTTGCAAGATAGGCCTAGGGACTGCATGAGAATGGTTTCCTCTTTGGAGCAAGTCCAGTCTTGATCCGACCTGGGATTGTATTGAATTGTTTCTTTTATCATTTTTTGGATCTGAAGTCATACCTAATCACTGGTTTTGCTAGTATTCTTAAATATTCTTTGGTTCCTCTCTTTCCAAATCCCCCAAACTAGGAAACCTGGAAGCAGAGTCCATGTTTGCGAGATAATGGGGTTGGAAAAGCGCGAAGGATGCCAATTGTAGATGGTTGAAGTTATGTTGTTGCGATCCCAAACAGTGTTTTTGAATGTAATAACACTTATATCCCATAGAGAGGAGGCAAAATTGCAATTATTTAGAAGGTGTTCCATGGTTTCACCTTCTTTTTTGCATAGTGGGTAGAATGCAGGGCCTATAAAGCCTCGTTTCTAGAGATTGTCCCAGGTAAGAATTTTATTCTTATGTAGTAGCCATAGAAAAAGAGAGACTTTCGGCCACAAGTTTTGTTGTCAAATTTGTTTCCATGAATGATTGGGAGGCCAATTTTGTTGAGAGGAAAGCATGTTATATGCCTCTTTGATTGAAAAGTTTCTAGTGGGGGTGTGGCCCCAACAAAGTTTTTCCAAGCCTCCTGCCTTGTGATTTTTTATGCTTGAGCTCTGTCCATAAATCTTCCTAGAGGGTTTGGAATGCAGGTTGAGCCCCAAGAACATTGGAGAGCCAATCTCTCCAGGGGTTTTTTGCTTGAGATTCATTCCAATATTGTCAAATCCAAATCTTTCCTTGAAGAGTGAGATGATCTCTGAGGGGGGTGAGATTATCTTTATGGATCGAAAATGGAAGTTGTTTCCAAGCATCTTCCCATAACAAAGTATAATTTCCATTGTGCACTTCCCAGAACCAATGTTGTTGGATGATGTTTTTGTATAGCCATGTTGTATTTCAAATGCTAGAGCCTAAGAGGTTACCTCCTAGCCTGATAAGGTTGTGATTATCTATTGGGAGGTGTATTTTCTTTTCCAAATTCCCCCCCACATATCATATTTTCTTTGTAGCCATATCCACCATGGCTTTGCACCTAAGACTAGTGATAGAGTTTGAGGATCATGCAAGCCAAGACCTCCTACTAGTTTGGGCCGACAAATCTTTTCCCAGCTAACTAAAGCCCATTTTTTCCCTTTTTGCTCCTCCCCACATAAAGGATCTTTGGAGGTTTCTGACGGATTTGATAATGGATTTAGGGGTTGCAAGAGAGGAGAAAATATAAAAGGGTGTGGCTTGGAGAACAGATTTAGGGATTGCAAGAGAGGAGAAAAGATAAAAGGGTGTGGCTTGGAGAACATATTTAATTAAGGAGAACAAGGTGGCTAGGAAGATTGAGAGATCGGTAGGTCTAGTTGGTCGACGTATTTTCCATTAGAACATGAAGGTGTTCCCAAGTAGCATTCATTAAAGCATTAGCAGTGAGAGGGGCACCTAGATATTTAGATGGCAAAGAACTTCTCTAGAAACCAAGAATTCTGGATATGTTATTTTGAATAGCAAGTTTGGTGTTGAAAAAGAAAATTTGAGACTTATTATGATTTATGGTTGTTCTAGAGGCTTCCATGAAGTCTTCCAACACCCTTTTGATTTCTTGTGCCTCCTTTACCATTGGGATACCCATTAGCATTGTGTCATCGACAAAGTGTTGATGAGAAACCGACAGATCATATCCATGAAGGAGAAGGGTTGTAATTTTCCGTTGAGTCACAAAAATTTGAGAGTCTAGCCTAGTCCCTCAGCCATGAGGATAAAGACGAAGGGGGAAAGTGGGCCACCTTGTTGGATGCCTCTGGAAGGAGAGAAAGTGGAGGATGGTGAGCCATTAATTAGAATAGACAAGAAGACAGAGGAGACGAGGGACAAGATCCATCCAACCCATTTAGGAGAGAAACCAAAGGCGAGAAGAGTATGATGAATATATTGCCAACTAAGTTTATCAAAGGCTTTGGACATGTCAAGTTTGATTACCATGCCAGTCGACTTGGATATTTTTAAAGAGTGGATGGTCTCATGAGCTAAGATAATGTTGTCTAGAATTTGTCTCCCTTCTACGTGCCCTATCTGCTCCGAGGAGATGAGGTGTGGTAGGAGAGGTTTGAGTCTATTAATGATGATTTTAGTACTGATCAGGGATGATTTTAAGGATAGAAATTTATTTTAAAATGTAGAAACCTTGGCGAATCTTAGTAATCCTTCACATGCCAACTATAAAAGTTTGGCGATATTTTTGTAAAAATATTCAAATTTCTAAGGATTCTATATAGTTTGGATAAAAGTTTGGCGATTTTTAAGGTAAAATAATTTTATCTTATAGAATTTTGGCGAATCATTTTTAGAATAGCGAATCATTTTTTGGGAAAAACCATGGAAAATTAGCCCATGCACGAAATTTAGCCCCTAAAATCATCCATGGTACTGATTTTGTAAATTACATTACAAAGAGAGATGGGTCGGAATTTACTCGGGTCTTCAACTAGTTATTATTTGGGGATGAGAGCTAGGAAAGTGGCATTGAGGGCAAGAAGAACCTTGGAAAAATGTTGAGAATATTCAACTAATTCAAAAACATAGAGCTTTATAATAGGCCAACAAGAATGGAAGAAATTGTTTGTGAATCCATCTGGTCTTGGGGATTTTCCTTTTGGAATTTCCATGACAACTTTCTCTATTTCTTCTAAGGTAGTAGGTCTAAGCAATGCTTCATTATGTTCCGAGGACACTTACTTGGTAATATTGCAAGTTATCTTGTTGATAGCCTTTCCTCTGTCCTACTGCGGTTCTGAAAGAAGATTTGAGAAATATGTGATTAGTTCTTGTTCAATTTCCGCATGCTCTGTTAGTTGGGTGCCTTAAGCAGATTGATAGAGGTAATGCAGTTGTGTTGCCTTCATTGGATAGTATATCGATAAAAAAAATGTATTTTTGTCCCCTTCTTTTAGCCACTGAACTCTGTATTTTTTCTTCATGTTTTTCTATGATATTTAATTGAGTTTGGAGAGTAGATTCCTCGATATCAGTGATGTATGTTATTCCATGTTCAATGATTTGTTGTTGAGGTTGTTCCATCTTTTCCTCCAACTTTTCCTTTTCTTTGAAGATGTTGCCAAAAATTTCCTTATTCCAGTTTTGGAGGTTGGCTTTGATAATTTTAAACGTTGTTGGAAATGATACATAGGGATGCCTTGAATGTATTTAGATTTTTTCCACCACCATTCAATGTTCTCCATGAAGGTTGGGTGATTGATCCAAAAAGCTTCAAATCCGAAGGGACGGAGAGGGGGATTGTTCGAAAGGATAAGGTTCAGTCTGATAGGCCAATGGTCAAAGCTTGAGAAAGGAAGAATGTCGGCTTCAAGGAAAAGGCCTATTAGAGGAAGTGAGTTAGAGATATGAAATCTATCAAGCTTGGAGGCAATTTGGTTGATCCAAGTGGATATTGGTGGCCAAACACCTATTCCACTGGCTCAAAGAAAAGTTTCCATTTTGGTAGTTTTTTTATAGTTTTTTAGGTCCCAAACATTCGGGGTTGTTTTGTGGCTCTAAACAACGTTTTTTGGGTTCGACAATGCCTAGCATGTACTTGAAGACAGATGCTAAGCCAAATAGAATATGTACTCCTCGGTTATACCTTTCCAAAGATGTATCGAGCAACCCAAACAAAGATCGTATGAAACAGTGACACTATTGGGAAGTTGACATATTAAATACCCCCATCGGGGCCCACAAACCTTTTGGTGTTTCATCTCCTAGGGTTAGGGTTTTGGATGTTTAGGGTTTTCTAATTTATGTTTTATGTTAAAAATTCCTTTGGAGCCTAATTGTACTCATTTTCTTGTGAATGAGTGCAGCTGTCACATCTCTTCTCAGAGATAAGTTGTCACCATTCGAGCAAGTTTGTTTCAGTTTGTATTTTTACACTTTCAACATGTTCTCTTTCTTAATAGAAGTCAAATTTTACTATATCTTTGTGTGTTTCTTTTCTATACATATGTATTTCATTTCGTTCCATTTATAAATCTAGATCAGTGTTATCAGAGTGGTCTTCTCTTTATTTGTTTCTATGTGCATGTCCCCAACGAGGTCATGCTACAAGGAGTTGGGACTCGAAGTAGTTGAACCCTTACAAGACTGTCCCTGCTGATCATGGTGAACTCCCATGGTGGAAGAAAAGAGAGACGATGGAGCAAGAAATCCTTTTAAAATGTTGCTCAAGGAAACCCTCATACGATAAAGGAACAAAATGATGGATAACTTTGCACAGATCCTTCAACGACTGCCAACAGGGGACACATCTTCATCAAGCGACTACTTTGGAGGTGTCGCCCCCTTCAAGGTACAAGTAAATTTTGATATCCCCCTATTTGAAGGCCAGATAGATGTAGATGTTGTAGATAAATGGTTGAATTTGCTAGAAGGATATTTTTCGGTCCATAACTTTTCCGATAGAGAAAATATTACCTTTGTGGTCCTTGAGGTTGTTCCCCATGTCAAGGATTGGCAGGAGACTTATTGTGAGCAAAAGGCCACTAAGGAATCTGCAATATTCTTAGTCACCCACTTGAGATTCTTTCAGGGATGTTATTAAGGAACAATACTACCATGTTGGAAGCTACGATGACCAGTATACGAGATGGACCACATTGCGACGGGAAAATGACCATACAATACCAGAGTTCACAAATATATTTCATACCTTGTGCACCAAGTTGGGTATCAAATATTCCAAATGACATATGGTGCTCAAGTAATGCTATTGTCTGCATAGATACATCCAAATAGAAATGAAGTTTCTGGACATCTCATCACTAGGAGCGGCTTATCGATATGTTGTCAAAATCGAGCAAATATTTAAACAAAAGAAGCGGAAGTTTGGATATTCAAATTCCTCACAGTAGAAGTAGGAAAAAGGTGGCCTCAACCCACATAACACAAGACAGAGAAAGAATGGACTCCCTCAGGACAACCAGTCCAAGACACAAACAAAGAAGGGTAATGAGAAGACGAAGAAAGACACTAGGAAGTGGTGTGAATTCCATAAAATCCCTTGGCATAACACCGATGAATGTCGCTCAAAGTAGTTGTTGGTGGTCGAGCTTAAAGCCTCGGAGTCAGAGGCAAGTTCCGACTCTGAATCATATCCAGACAAGGGGAAGCAGGGATCATTGATGTAGAACCTAGTGTCATTGTCGCTACCACCAAGGTTTATCCAAGTGAGCCAGAGGAACCAAAGGAAGGTGAACTCCTTTTTCACTTGCAGATGTGGGTGAAGGGTGCTCCGCTGCATTTCATTGTCGATAGCAGAAGTTAAAAGAACTTGATCTCAGCAAAGGTCCTCAAACGGTTGAACCTGTCGATGACACCATACCCACAACCCTACACCATTGAGTGACTCCACTAAGGAAGAGATCTTTGTGTCATCCAATAGTGTCCTCTTCCCTTCAGCATCAAGCCCTTCAAGGATGAGGTATTGTGTAATATTGGCCCCATTAAAGTTTGTGATTTTCTTTTAGGGCAATCATACTTGTGGAAACGACATTTTGTATATGAGTCTAAACCTCGCAATGTTATTATTACTTTGAGTAGACAATTGTATAGGATACCAGAGGTAGTTCCGCCTACCGCCATTTATTTTATCTTTGCTAAGCAATGAAGGTAGGTCGTTTCCCAGACCAGGAAATTTGTCTTCTTCATGATTCACTCTCAAAGTGAACAGAAGGTCATAGCCACATCCATGGCCTCTGCATAGGGCCTCTCCAGGCAGTAGAAGCATGTGGACAAAATCATAGAAGAATACAAAGACATCTTCTCCTCACCCATTGGGGTATCTCTACACTGTTAGGTCAAGCATTCAATCGATCTAACCCTCGATGCACCTCTACCCAATGGGCCAGTCTATTGCCACTCTCTAATGGAAAATGAGGAAATCAAGCAACAAATCCAAGAGTTGCTTCAAAAGGGGCACATCTGACCCAGCTCCTCACCCTGAGAGATCCCAATTGTACTTGTGCAGAAGAAAGACGGGACTTGGCGACTCTACATTGATTACAGATCCCTAAACAAAATCACAATCGGGAACCAATACCCAATTCCACGAATTGACAACCTTCTTAACCAACTCAAGGGAGCCAATCTTTTCAGTAAGATTGACCTGAATTTTGGCTACCACTAGGTCCCAATAGAACACACTGATGTATGGAAAATTGTTTTCAAGTTCAAATAAGGTCTTTTCGAATGGCTAATCATACCCTTTGGTTTGAAAAATCCTCCAGCAACTTTCATGAGATTGATGGACGATATATTGTGGTCTTTCACCAATTCTTTTGTGGTGGTATATCTGGATGATATCCTCATCTTCAACAAGAATTGGGTAGAACACTTGTAGCATATTCAGTAGGTCCTCCATAATCTACGACAACACAAGCTATATGTTAACTTGGAAAAATGATCCTTAGGCATGAACATGGTATAATACCTAGGCTACATTGTTGATGAGCATGGTGTGCATGTGGATCTAGCCAAGATCCAAGTCATTTGTGACTGGCCAGCCCCGACCACACTAATCGAGCTTCGAAGTTTCTTAGGACTTGTCAACTTATGTCGCAGGTTCGTGTTGGGATTCTCCCATATTGCATGGACCCTCAACCAAGTGACCAAGGGTGGTGGCAAGACAAGGTTCGTTTGGGGGAAGTCACAACAACAAGTGTTCAATGATCTAAAACATCGTTTGTTCTCAACTCCAGTACTCTCCTTACCCGATCTACAACAACCTTTTGATATCGATATCGATGCCTCATACTATGTCGTGGGCACAATTCTCACTTAGCATGGTCATCCAATGGCATATCATAGTGACATACTATCATATGTCATCCGTAAGTACCCCACCTCTGTGTTCTTTCAAGCGAGTGTGCGAAGCTGATTTGGGAAGCTCACTACAGTGGGATGGCAAGACATTTTAGCATGGAAAAGATAGTGGCAGTACTACAAAAGCATTTATGTTGGATGAAACTTTGTCAGGACGTCAGCAAGTATATCGGGTCCCGCACTGCCTACGCCATTGTCAAACCAACCACTAAGAAGTAAGGCATGTACAACCCTCTGCCTACTCGCGACAGGACACTGTGAATCTCTTCTTCGAACAGGTGTAGGTACACTTCAGGATACCACAGACCGTCATATCAAATTGGGATAACAGATTCCTAAGAACATTTTGGTCCAGCCTCTAGTGACCATTGGACATCGAGCTCACCAAATCCACTACCTTCCACCCCCAAACTGATGGCCAAACAAAGGTCATGAACAGAATGATCGTGCATATCTTGTGCATGTACAACTCCAAACATCCACCCACATGGGATGAAAGTCTCCCCTATGTTTAATACAACTACAACAGAGCTATTCATAGCTTGACCAACCACAGTCCCTTTCAGGTGGGGTTGGGATTTCAACCATTGGGTCCCATTGATGTTGTGTTGCCCCTTGCATCCACACAGGCATAATCATTCCATGCTTAATCTGAGGCCGACAAAGCCACCAAGTTTATTGAACAAATTCAAAGCATCTGGTAACAGGTCCATGATATTTTACAGAAAGTCAATGCTAAGTACAAACAACACCATGATCAACACCGAGTGTCGCACAAGTTTCAGGTGGGAGACAAGGTCTGGTTTCATTTGCAGAAAGAATGCCTTATAGGACCCCATCAAAAGCTTCGTCCACTTCGCTATAGACCTTACACCATCACCAAGTTTGTGGGTGACTGTTATCACTCCAGGAAACTCTCCTAGGCTGTAAGTCAGAGATGCCTGGTAACTTAATCTTTTGGTAACTTTTTTCTCAATAATAAGTGTGGGTTTGGATCAAGTCGGATGACTGAATCATTTCTCACTCAAAACATGCATGAACACATTTAGATGGACAAGGATTTCAACCACAAATGTTCAGAGAGTTTACGAATAAATGGATGTATGGAGAAATAACTATTATATCAGCAGAATCACATATAAAGCATATATGAATGGCCAATTACAATAGTCATAGGAATACTTGCAAAGTTTAACTTATGAATGCAATGATAAGATGACAGTTATTGGTCATAAATAAGCATAACCGCATGAATATAATATCCAGGTGCAAGTACAGAATAGATAAGAAGATGAAAAGTGAACAAGTTATGGCAAAAGAAGCTTGTATTACTTAATATGAAAATGAGAAGTTTGAGTACCAAAACTAAAAAAAGTCTCCAAAGTCGAACCCTTAGTTCATCTTCCACCTTTAGCTTTATAGATTTACAATGTAGTTTTGAGATCCTAAAAGCATGGATCAGATATACTAAAGATAGAAAGTCAAAATTCAATTTGCAAAGATATGGAATGATCCTCAAAATCAGGTCAATCCCACATTTCATGGTCTTCATATCTTGTAGAGTCATTGTGTAGTGCAGAATAGCCTTCCAAGGCTGAGTGATGACTCTTTCAAGAGATACAATTCGAATTTGTTGAGATGTGCAAAAAATYCAATYTGTTKCCACCAAAATAGGTGCCAAAATCAACTTGGCTACCCTTTCTAATCCTTATGTACCAAAAATGGATCTTGAAACTGAATATATAATTCATCATCCATCCATCATGAGTGTTTTCAAATGATTTGGATCAAAAAAACCTCGATCTGTGCAAAAATTCGATCATTCTGGTGGTGACAGGCTTTTGGTGGTTAACATAGAAGACTTCTAGGTGATTTAACTACCGAAAGCTCTGCTTTCGGTGGTTAATGAACAGTGGTCCTATTCGCCTAAACCACCGAAAACTTGGCTTTGTCAAAAATTCAAAATTTGCAAAAATGTATTACCTTGTTGGTTTGCTGAAGGTTTTAGAGTGCCTTTGGTGATGTTCCTCCTCCTTTTACAGGGCTGGAAACCTCAATAAGTTGTGTAGGAGGCTCTGTTTCCTTCTCTATTGAAGTAACCAATTTTGTTAGGGTTTCTAACCTTGAATGATCCTGAGCTGGAGGTCGGGATTCTTTTATCTTTAGCCTCAGAAGTGTAAGCTGCCTGTACAGCTTCATGTTCTCTCTTCATTGCTTGTTCCATCATCAGAAACATAGCATGAAACTTTATCAACAGGATAATCCACAACAGGGATAGACAAGACAGTATTTGTTGTGACAAGAGGAGGCTCCTTCAGAGGGTCCACTGTACTGACAAAAATATCAACACCAGCCAACTGAGATGGCTCTTCTTTTCTCTATAATCTCCAGTGTTGGGCAAAGGAACACAACCAAGGTGGGTACAAACACCAACTACAACAAGCCACTCTGGATTTAAAACCCTTGTTGAATCTTCATGAGTATAATGGAGAGAATTAACATTTACATTGTTTTCCAACTAGATGTCATCTTCTGTGCATCTCCTAATAAAAACAGGCTTTCCACGCCACTTGACTGTAACAGTACTCTCAGCCTCAAAGCTGGATAGATCCACTTCAAGAGATGTCATTTTAAGAAAATCCTTACTTGCAAACATGCTTAAAATAAATTTCAGAACCATCAACCGGATAAAAGAGGCATACACAAATCTTCCGCCTGTCAAGATAAAATAGGTGAATGCTCTCTTACTAGGATCCCCAGGGGTAAAACTCTCATGATTAGATTCATCATACTCTATTTATAAATCGATCTGCAAGGTCCATAGACCGGGCTTCATCTACCAATGTTGTAGCTGTCGTTAGATCTCCTACATGTTTAAGTATTTTACCCTTCACCAAGTAAAGATCAATAACAGTTGGGGTCTATGCTATAGCCTCATCGATCTTGGTAAGAGCTAGATCATGCTACCCTTTGATGTCATAATGCTGGGCAAGCAAAAAGAGAGTCCAAAAAAGTGTTGATGGTGGCTCTTTCTGAGACTTTCCAGAAAAGCCTCCATTATTCTGAAGAGATGCTTCAATTTCAAGAATTAATTCCTCCAATATGTCTGCCTTGCCTGGATGATCATATAAAGGATGTAGGCATGAGAATAGAGAGGGAACTCCCTTAGTAAGAAAGGGTCTAATATAGCTGTCTGCTTCCTTCCGAAAGTCTTCATTCTCCAGAAAGTCAAGAGGTATGCGCTTGGCAGCTGCAGACCACAGATATTCCTCTTGAAGAGATTTGTACAAAGAAGTCAACTTACCAACACGCTCTGGTGAATGCTTCCCATCCTCTACCGATAGACCTAGACACTTTTGAAGTGCTTCACGATATCTATAATTTTTAGAGTTTGCAACAAGTAGGGACTGATATGTTGCCTCAGCGTCTGTAAAAACGACCAGGCTTAAGCAATAAAGAAGCGAATTGTTCCTTAAAAGCCAACTTGTCGACTATTTTGGTCGCCTTCTTATTAAGTTCCTCTAGTGCTCTTTTTGGAGCTCCACATTCCTCAAGAAGAGAGATCTTGTACATAAGTATTTCAGTATGTTCATAGCGTTCATTATAGGGAGGATAGTCCTCTTCCAGTGTCCCCTCGCATGCATCCAAAATTTCTGCAGATTTTCTGGATCCGAATTCAAATGATGTGCAACAGCAAATCCGATCAAGTTCATACAGTGATTAGACTTCAATGTTAACAGCTGCTATCTTATTTCCACAAATCCTGACAAGTCTCGCATTTGTGCCTGTAGAAGAGACAGGTCACGAAGAATTTCAATATTTTCTGGATCAATCTTAAGAGCATTTCTATAGCATCTGATTGCTTCCATGTACTCCCTATCTGTACGATACAAAAGACCATAAACATGCCAACAGAAATGACTTTTCAAATCATTCTTTAAGCCCTGTCGAACGAGCTCATAAGCTTCCATCTTACGGTCCATGCAATTTAATATCAAATCCTTCATTAAGCTGGGCACATAAGCATCTGCGTGTTTATTTAAAACCTGTAGCTTACAGCTTGATGTTTGAGCCACCGCAACACATCTTTTCCTCGGCATAGCACTTGAATTATTTTTTTGATTTAGCTTGGTGCAGGCACCTGGCTGTCGACTTGGCATGCTGGTGAAAATGAGACTCTCACTTATTTGCAAAGTTGACACTTGTGTATGTATTTGCCAAAATTTGCATGATACACTTACAAGATTTGATAATCGACACCTGTTGATGAAGCAAATAGGATAGGAGTTCAATGCTCAGTGCTGAGTTTTGGTGTCGACTAGTTGTTTGACTCGTGAATTTGAATCTGAAACTTCACTAGTGGCTAGAAATGTGAGCTCGGCTTGTGTGTATGGCTTAGTATGAGAATTAAATCAATATGACAATTGGTCGGTGGGCTCAACCAAAATTTCGCAAAAAACCAAAAACAAACCAAAGGATAGGCTTAGTTTGACATGTGGATGAAATGAATGGACTATAGAGCTTGGCGTATGGATTTTATGACTTGAAACATGGAATAATTCGTGGCTTAACTCTTCGACTTGGCTTGTGGACTTAGAGTTGATGCTGGGCTTTGCAAAATTTAGTTTTAAAAAACATGAGACCCGAGAGGCTAGGTTTGATTTGATTTGAAACAAGACTCATACTTAGGCATAAGGATTGGGCATGTAGATTAGGAGTGGCATGACTTAGGTTTTAGAATCACTTTGAGCACCCACCACTTCATAACAAAATGTATGTGATCGTTTGATAGTATAAAACCCAATAAATCTAGGGTTATAGGATATGGTGACATGTATTTGCATTTTGTGTTTTGCAAGTAAAGAGAAAGAGACTAAAGGATTTTGGGCAAGAGAGATCAATGGGAGTTGCATGAAGAATTTGGAGATAAGGGGGATCTTGGCAAATGACCCAAAAAAATGATAAATTAACCCCGAAAGGATGAATTTCCTCAATATTTTTGTAAAATATTTGAGGAGATAACATCTAGCTCCTTTTGGGGATGAAAGCCTCCCTGTGAGGTTTCAAGAACAAGCAGACCTGTGCCTGTCCATTTAACCTCAAAATCCTGCAACCTGCTCAACAATCATCCACAATTTGTATTGTGTCTAGTCCATTGGGTTATGGAGTCATTTTTCCTTTAGAACTAATCTCTTGCAAACCTGTAGCCTGAAAACTTGTAGCCTGCCTGTAGGCTGCCTGTTTATTCAACAACCAATAACTGAAAGGATCTACTTGCTCAGATGAAGAGCTTATTCTCCTATATACTCCTACTCTAACCATTATACTTCTTTTTAATCAAGTAAAATCATGCTTCCAATGAAGCCATGTCAGAAACTTATTCGCTGACACAATTCTTGATCTTGATCCCAAAAATAAAAGAATGCGTAGCCAACATAGATGTGTTCTGAAAAAATGATATAAACAGTCTTCATTTGACAAGAATATCTTAATCTTTATACTGTTCAATGATTCCAGAAAATCGGCAATAGGATCAATAAAATAACAAAGGAATACCTCTTCAAGATTTTGTTCCAACTGAAGACTCTCATGCTACTGCCAATGGATTTCACCGATCTCCATGTTAACTGTAAACTACTCAACCTCGATCAAAGAAACATGCATGATGTACTGTTGATCTAAACCTTTCTGTTTATCATTTTCCTTTTCATGTATACTGCAATTTCCCTTTGTCTGCAAATCTGAAAGCTGACGACTGTCCTCAATATTTGTTGCAGATTTGAAACTATCATCTGCTGATATGTCAATCTGTTGATTATCTTTCTTGGTCTGCAAATCAGAAGACAGAGGGTTGCCCTTAGTATCTGCTACAGATTCAACTCTGTCACATGCATGGATACCATCGTGAAGATCATCAATGTCTCGGTCACAATAAGAGGTATCCCTTATAACATTATACTCTTCATGACTATCTGAATCTTTAGTCAATAAATGAAATTCATGACAACATTCAGGATATAAAAGATCAGCTGAAAATATTTCTTTGCAAAACAAATGAAAGGCAGCATGAAAATCTTCCAAAGAGCTGATACTGGCAACCGGAAGTGACCGGCACCAATCACGAGCGATCCCCTCTAAAGAAAACTCGAAGAGCTTGATCTGAACATCCTCATGCAAAATTTCCAGCCAGTGAATAAAGTCATGAAAATCCAACAAGTATTCAGCTGGCACTTCCCACTCTTCTCCTCGAAATCTAGGAATACTTCTTTCCCATTCATTTCTAGTAGGTACTGGATTAGGGAAACCAACAATCTTTGAAAAATCACAGAAGGCATACCTCTTTGCTATGATTCTGTTCATGTCATACCAGTGGAGTCACCAACAGATCCATCCTTCATGGAGTCGCCAGATAGATTATTACAACCAATTGATGTCCAGGCTTTGTCTATCATCAAAGATAGATCTATGTCATCTCCCAAGGAAGCTGAGCTTCGATCTCCTCTCCCCGACAACGATGCCAATTTGTTATCACTCCAAGAAACTCTCCTAGGCTGTAAGTCAGAGATGCCTGGTAACTTAATCTTTTGGTTACTGTTTTCTCAATAATAAGTGTGGGTTTGGATCAAGTCAGATGACTGAATCATTTCTCACTCAAAACATGCATGAACACATTTAGATGGACATGGCTTTCAACCACAAATGTTCAGAGAGATTACGAATAAATGGATGTATGGAGAAATAACTATTATATCAGCAGAATCACATATAAAGCATATATGAATGGCCAATTACAATAATCACAGGAATACTTGCAAAGTTTAACTTATGATTGCAATGATAAGATGATAGTTATCGGGCATAAATAAGCGTAACAACATGAATATAATATCCAAGTGCAAGTACAGAATAGATAAGAAGATGAAATCTGAACAAGTTATGGCAAAAGAAGCTTGTATTACTTAATATGAAAATGAGAAGTTTGAGTACCAAAACTGAATAAAGTTTCCAAAGTCGAACCCTTAATTCATCTTCCACCTTTAGCTTTATAGATTTACAATGTAGTTTTGAGATCCTAAAAGCATGGATCAGATATACTAAAGATAGAAAGTCAAAATTCAGTTTGCAAAAGATATGGAATGATCCTCAAA
>JZKD02S0715394.1:814646-825867 GCA_000966675.3 Picea glauca | reverse complement strand
ACTTCAAAATTTGCAAAAATGTATTACCTTGCTGGTTTGCTGAAGGTTTTAGAGTGCCTTTGGTGATGTTCCTCCTCCTTTTACAGGGCTGGAAACCTCAATAAGCTGTGTAGGAGGCTTTGTTTCCTTCTCTATTGAAGTAGCCAATTCTGCTAGGGTTTCTAACCTTGAATGATCCTGAGCTGGAGGTCGGGATTCTTTTATCTTTAGCCTCAAAAATGTAAGTTGTCTGTACAACTTCATGTTCTCTCTTCATTGCTTGTTCCATCATCAGAAACATAGCATGAAACTTTATCAACAGGATAATCCACAGCAGGGATAGACAGGACAGTATTTGCTGTGACAAGAGGAGGCTCCTTCAGAGGGTCCACTGTACTGAAAAAAATATCAACACCAATGAACTGAGATGGCTCTCCTTTTCTCCATAATCTCCAGCATTGGGCAAAGGAACACAGCAAAGGTGAGTACAAACACCAACTAAAACAAGCCACTCTGGATTTAAAACCCTTACTGAATCTTCATGAGTATAACGCAGAGAATTAACATTTACATTGTTTACCAACTAGATGTCATCTTCTGTGCATCGCCTAATAAAAACATGATTTCCACGCCACTTGACTATAACAGTACTCTCAACGTCAAAGTTGGATAGATCCACTTCAAGAGATGTCATTTTAAGAAAATCCTTACTTGCAGACATGCTTAAAATAAATTTCAGAACCATCAACTGGATAAAAGAGGCATACACAAATCTTCCACCTGTCAAGATAAAATAGGTGAATTCTCTCTTACTAGGATCCCCAGGGGTAAAACACTCATGATTAGATTCATCATACTCTATTTATAAATCGATCTGCAAGGTCCATAGACCGAGCTTCATCTACCAATGCTGCAGCGGTCGTTAGATCTCCTGCATGTTTAAGTATTTTACCCTTCACCAAGTAAAGATCAATGACAGTTGGGGTCTATGCTATAGCCTCATTGATCTTGGCAAGAGCTAGATCATGCTGCCCTTTGATGTCATAATGCTGGGCAAGCAAAAAGAGAGTCCACAAAAGTGTTGATGGTGGCTCTTTCTGAGACTTTCCAGAAAGGCCTCCATTATTTTGAAGAGATGCTTCAATTTCAAGAATTAATTCCTCCAATATGTCTGCCTTGCCTAGATGATCATATAAAGGACGTAGGTCTGAGAACAGAGAGGGAACTCCCTTAGTAAGAACGGGTCTACTATAGCTGTCTGCTGCCTTCCGAAAGTCTTCATTCTCCAAAAAGTCAAGAGGTATGCTCTTGGTAGCTGTAGACCACAGATATTCCTCTTGAAGAGATTTGTACAAAGAAGTCAACTTACCAACACGCTCTGGTGAATGCTTCCCACCCTCTACTGATAGACCTAGACACTTTTGAAGTGCTTCATGATATCTATAATTTTCAGAGTTTGCAGCAATTAGGGATTGATATGTTGCCTCAGCTTCTGTAAAAACGACCAAGCTTAAGCAATAAAGAAGCAAGTTGTTCCTTAAAAGCCAACTTGTCGACTATTTTGGTCGCCTTCTTATTAAGTTCCTCTAGTGCTCTTTCTGGAGCTTCACATTCCTCAAGAAGAGAGATCTTGTATAGAAGTATTTCAGTATGTTCATAGCGTTCATTATAGGGAGGATAGTCCTCTTCCAGTGTCCCCTCGCATGCATCCAAAATTTTTGCAGATTTTCTTGGATCCGAATTCAAATGATGTGCAACAACAAATCCGATCCAGTTCATACGGTGATTAGAATTCAAAGTTAACAATTGCTATCTTGTTTCCACAAATCCTGACAAGTCTCGCATTTGTCCCTGTAGAAGAGACAGGTCACGAAGAATTTCAATATTTTCTGGATCAATCTTAAGAGAATTTCTATAGCATTTGATTGCTTCCCTGTACTCCCTATCTGAATGGTACAAAAGACCATAAACATGCCAACAGACATGACTTTTCAAATCATTCTTTAAGCCCTGTTGAAAGAGCTCATAAGTTTCCGTCTTACGGTCCATGCAATTTAATATCAAATCCTTCATTAAGTTGGGCACATAAGCATCTGAATGTTTATTTAAAACCTGTAGCTTACAGCTTGATGTTTGAGCCACTGCAACACATCTTTTCCTCAACATAGCACTTGAATTATTTTTTTGATTTAGCTTGGCGCAGGCCCTGGCTGTCAACTTGGCATGCTGGTGAAAATGAGACACTCACTTATTTGCAAAGTTGACACTTGCGTATGTATTTGCCAAACTTTGCATGATACACTTACAGGATTTGATAATCGACACCTGTTGATGAAGCAAATAGGATAGGAGTTCCACGCTCAGTGCTGAGTTTTGGTGCCGACTAGTTGTTTGACTCGTGAATTTGAATCTGAAACTTCACTAGTGGCTAGAAATGTGAGCTCGGCCTGTGTGTATGGCTTAGTATGAAAATTAAATCGATATGACAATTGGTCGATGGGCTCAACCAAAATTTTGCAAAAAACCAAAAACAAACCAAAGGCTAGGCTTAGTTTGACATGTGGATGAAATGAATGGACTATAGAGCTTGGCGCTTGGATTTGATGACTTGAAACATGGAATAACTCGTGGCTTAACTCTTCGACTTGGCTTGTGGACTTAGAGTTGATGCTGGGCTTTGCAAAATTTAGTTTTAAAAAACATGAGACCCGAGAGGCTAGGTTTGATTTGATTTGAAACAAGACTCATACTTAGGCATAAGGATTGGGCATGTAGATTAGGTGTGGCATGACTTAGGTTTTAGAATCACTTTGAGCACCCACCACTTCATAACAAAATGCATATTATCATTTGATAGTATAAAACCTAATAAAGCTAGGGTTATAGGATACGGTGACATGTATTTGCATTTTGTGTTTTGCAGGTAAAGAGAAAGAGACCAAAGGATTTTGGGTAAGAGAGATCAATGGGCGCTGCATGAAGAATTTGAAGATAAGGGGGATCTTGGCACATGACCCAAAAAAATGATAAATTAACCCCGAAAGGATGAATTTCCTCAATATTTTTGTAAAATATTTGAGGAGATAACAGGTGACAATGCTTTTGAGCTATATATTCCCCCCTTCCTTGGCATGCACCCAGTGTTCAATGTGGACCTCCTTTGACCATACTTCCCACCATTATTGGACACATCGGAGATTGCAGAGCAATTGACACCCACAGAGCTCAACCCTGACTACATGGAATAGACAACCATTGATCAGATCAGGGACACTCAAATTAAGGGCACTTGCCAACAGAGGATCTAGCTTTATCGAGTTGTCAAAGCAGGGAAGCTCTTGCACCAAGGCAAGTGGCTCACCCGGGGGCCAAGTTCAACAGAAGTTTCCCCATATGATGGAGGTGCTCAACACAATGGAGACCGTTGCTTCCTAAGGGGGGAGGACTGATCCAAGTGGATATTGGTGGCCACCCACCTATTCCACTGGCTCAAAGAACAATTTCCATTTTGGCAGTTTTTTTACAGTTTTTTCGGATCCCAAACTTCCGAGGCCGTTTTGAGGCCCTAAACGACGCTCTTTGGGCTCAACAACGCCTAGCATGTAGTTGGAGGTAGATGTTAGGTCAAACGGAATATGTACTCCTCGGCTATACCTTTCCAGTGGTGTATCGAGCGCCCCAAACAGAGATCGTATGCAAAAGTTATGCCCTCAGAAAGTTGACGTATCAACTAACCCCATCGGGGCCCACAAACTTTTTGGCATTTCATCTCCCTGGGTTAGGGTTTTTGATGTTTAGGGTTTTCTCATTTAAGTTTTATGTTAAAAAGGTCTTTGGAGCCTCATTGTACTCATATTCTTGCGAATGAGCATAGCCATCACATCTCTTCTCATAGATAAGCTACCACCATTCGAGCAAATTTGTTTTAGTTTGTATTTTTACAGTTTCAGCAGGTTCTCTTTATTAATAGAAGTCAAATTTTACTGTATCTATGTGTGTTTCTTTGCTATACATTTATATTTCATTTCGTTCCATTTATAAATCTGGATCATTGGTCTGAGCCTTTGCGACGATTATTCCAGGTATGAACACTATTAGAGAAAGGGAGGTCAATTAGGTTAAGCTTCTGAATGATTTCATTGAGTTTACGTGAGGCTTGGTTTAGGCATCACAAACCTCCACGTTTTTCATCTAGGGAAGAAATTATGTTAAAATCTCCCCCAATAATCTAATGGCGATCTCCTATGATAGCTTTGAGGGCTTGTAGGTTGTTGAGGAAGAGAATTTTATTAGGGGCCACGGGAGGACCATAAACGTTGGTAATAAAACCAGAGGAAGCAGTTACAATAATGCGAAAGTGGGCAGTTAATATTCTAGAAGTGGAGAAAAAGGAGGTTAGGGTTATTTCAGCAGGGTTCCAAAGTATGGCAAGCCCTCCAACTGCTCCCTGCCCATCAGTGGCAATGACCTGCAAGTTTTTCTAGAATTTGAGAGCTAGAGTGTTCAAAGGATTGCTTAGGCATTTGGTTTCTTGGGAGAAGGATTATAGTGGGGCATTCTTTTTGGATTAGTTTCTCCATAAGTCTTTGTTTTGACTTACCATTGACACTGTGAATATTCCAAGATAGAATTTTCATGGGGAACTATGGGGGTTTAGAGGAAATGTGACGGTCATAAAGGTGATTCAACCTTAATTAACCAACATTTCTCCAAGTTCTTGCGAAAGTTGTTTGTTGTTTTTCCTTCATTTTTTCTTCTCCCTTTTGGATTGCTTAATAGTATCTTTCGAGGCATGAGTTTTGATACCTAAAGCAAAAGAGGAGGAGGAGGTTGGCTTACCTTTTGTTTGTGTTGAGTGCCTTGCTTTGCTTTTGACTAACACATCTTTGATCATCTAGATTTGTTGTTCTAGAATTGAGTTAGGGTTTTGTTGCCTCCAAGCTGTTGCTGGGGATTGTAGATCAAGGTGGGTTAGTTCCATGTCTTCTCCATCCTCTAATTCTCCTTTTTCCTCGCCGATATTTTGCATTTCTATGTCTAGATCTAGAGTAATTTTATCTTCCTGATCCATGATCTTTCTGCACTTTGCTTTCTCCTCTTGGGCCTTGTCTATAGATTGAGGCAATTCCTGGGTAATTTGATCTTCTTCTATGGGAGTGATATTTTCTGTAGATTCTTCATGGGTATGCTGTGAAGAGTATCAAACTTCTTGGTGGTAGTGATTTTGGGTTGATTTGGAGGCTGTTGATTTTTTGTTATTGCGTCTCTTTGTGGTCACCGTTTCAAATCCTTCTACATCTCTTGTTGTAGTTTCTTTGGAGATTGGTTGTTGTTTGTTGAGAGGGCAATCTCTGAAAATATGTCTATGCACATGACATTTACACATCTGAATAGAATGTGTTCATAGTCAATGAACTGAAGCCATTCAATATCTTGATACCTAAGAAAAAATGAGTCTGGGAGTGCTTGAGAGACATTGATATAAGTACATAGTCTTGTGTTAGAGGTGTACTTGCCTTTTTTGGTGATTTCAGATACTTTAACAAAGGATCCTAGGGCGTTGCCTATGCTCTCGAGGATTTCCTCCTCGCAATACTCTTGAGGTAAGAAGTATAGTCTAATCCCAACCAAAGCTATTGTGAAATCTTCTTTGTTTGGGCTAAACTGCTCTATCCAAGGACAAAGGAAGAGCCCTGTTGAATTGAAAAAGTAAGCCTGTTCTCAAAGACTCCGTCTCTATCTTCCATATTTGTAAAAGTAGCTATGAAAAATCCTCTGAACACCAGTTTGAGGTCGATTTTCCCTTTTGGCTTCCAACAGGTCTACATCCACCAGTCCAGAGCTTTTTCTGAGGGCCAGATGCCCATAAATTTTTCGATTACAGCGTAATCACACAATTTTGTATGTAGTTCCCTATATAGTTGGAAGTAATTTCATATTCTGGAACTAAAGAGGATTTTGAGATGCATTTCCCACTCCTTTTTTGAATGACTTTGTCTTGGTTCGAAGATGGGTCCGAGGTATTCATTGTGGCTTCTTTTCCATTCCCTACTTCTTCCACTCCTTCTGAAACTAGTGATTAGTGTTGTTGGTTTTCCCTGACAAGTTTTGTTGCTTAGTGAACTGTGGGGCACATGGATTCCCTTTGCAAGAGCCTCCCGTGAGAGCTCCACTCTACAGTAGTCGCCATGATAGGATTTGCAAGCGAGTCGGTGGGTGTAAGAGATTGACAGAAACCCTAACAGAACAATACTTCCATTAGGTTTCTTGGGTTTCCTTGTAAGTTGACTTTCAAGATTCATTCAACTCTAAGGATATTAAAAATTAAAAATAAGATTCATTCAACTTGAAAAATATTAATGTTACATTAAATTTTTTATTATATTTCCTTAAACTTTATATTAAAAAAAAAACTTATAAAAAATTAAAATAAGAGTCATTCAACTTGAAAAATATTAATGTTACATTAAATTTTTTATTAAATTTCCTTAAAAACTTTATATTAAAAAAAACCCTTATTTTCACGTTATCATTCTAGCAATTCCTTTCGGCCAATCTAATTCTCCAACAATTTCCTTCTATTTAGGTAATTTTGAAAATTACAAATACAATTCGGTAGACGTACCCCTCGATAATGGAAAAACAAATACAATTCTTCATACCCTGCATCCGAGGTACTCATTGGACCCCCTTAATTTTTGGCTTATTTTGGCATCCAATTCGATCAGATTTGAGAGATTTGTGAGGTCCAGTCATTCGAGCTGGAAAACCACGCAAAACCAATTTGTTCAATGAAGTGAATTGAGAGATTCCATGTGGAATCACCTTGA
Source organism: Picea glauca (assembly GCA_000966675.3). Lineage (NCBI taxonomy): Eukaryota > Viridiplantae > Streptophyta > Pinopsida > Pinales > Pinaceae > Picea > Picea glauca. Next base: position 819,058 of record JZKD02S0715394.1, on the reverse strand, counting down.
CGCCGTGGTTCTTAGTAACGACTGAATTTGAGAAGCTTTATATTTTTAAGCTCTGCTATCCTATCAGGTAAAGAATTTAGTCCACACTCTTCAATATTCAAAAATTTAAGATGTGGAAGATTCCATATGCTATCAGGCAAGTCCATCAACCTCCTGCACCCTCTCAGATTAAGAAACTCAAGCTGTCTAAGTTGTCCCACTGATGTTGGTAATGCTTGTATTGGGGTCCACGACAGATCCAAAACCCTGAGAGAAGTTAAGTTTACCAAAAAACTCTCTGGAATTTTCTTCAACTTTGTATTTTTGGCCAACAGCAAACTCAAGAGTTTTGGACAGTTGAAATCTGGTGGCAGATCACTAATTTCAGTGCCAACAACGGAGATTCTTTTGCAATCCCTGGTCTCTTCTTCATTTGGGAAATGTTGCAGATGTCGACCTGATAAAAATAACAAGTTCTCTTCTTGGGCTAAATAAATTGCCATATCATGAAATAGAAAGGGAACTTTGATATACTGATATCCCACACCAATATACTCAATCAAGCTCCGCCTTACCATTGCATCTATGTATTCCCGCCCAATATCCATGAAGTAAAATGTCCTTCTTAGGGAGATCAAGCCTTCTGCTGTCCACATCCCCACCAATGTCTCCACCTGAATCCATGCATCCTTCGGAAAGGCAGCACAATATAGAAAACACATCTTCAGCTCTGAATTGGGCAAATCATTATAGCTCCATCTTAGCGGCCGATAGAGCTCTCCATCGATGGTACTGTGAGTGTACGGGAAGGAACTATCTCCATTTTTCATCAGATTTAAAGAGCTACGCCACTCTTCAGCAGTATTTTTCCAAGCCATTGCTGCAGCAATTACATTTATTGCCAACGGCAAACCTTTCAGCTCATCGGCAAATTCTCTAGCAATAGCCTCTATATTATTGTCTGGAGCAACCCCACTTCTAAAAGCTCTATTCCTGAAGAGCTCCCACCCTTCGTCTACGGACAGGGTTTGTATCTTTATGGAGTACTCATTTTCTGCCATACGTCTAACCACATCCATGAAGCGACTGGAGATTAAGACTTTGGTGCCGTTATCATGGCCAACTTTGACCCCAACTTCATCCAAATCAATTGGACTCCACAGGTCGTCCAGTATAAGAAGAAACCTCTTATTTTGAAGAAATGCGTACAATTTCATCTTTCGTATTTCAATACTAAAACTTGGCTCAAATTTTAAATCCAGAGACTCGGCAATAGCATCCTGAAGACTTTCAAGCTTATAGTTTCGAGAAACGGTATACCAAATGACGAAATCGAAATTACAACTCACCTTTCTCTTGCAGTTATTGTAGATGAGTCGGAGTAAAAACGTCTTTCCAATCCGGGGCATCCCATACAGACCGATCACCCGAGCTTGGGGATGAGGTTCGTTAAGCCATTTGAGCAGTTGCACCCGAGCATCTTGATTGGCAGACCCCACGAGGCCGGAGTTTGGTATATCAAAAAGAAAATCCTGTGCCCGTGGCTGCGCGTACTCCACAATCTGTGTAGTAGTGGCCGCTACTGAAAGATCAGATTGAAGCTGTTGGAAAAGCTCACCAAATCTGGTCTTCCATTCTCTGATTTCTGCGGGGATCTTGGGGTTGCAAAAGAGGCAGCAATCGAGATACCGTCCTCGCTGTCTGTTGGCGTGGTTGATGAGGGCTGTGGCCTCTTGAAGTGCATCCGTGATCGTTTCCAAACGTGTTTCGACTAGCTCTGGCAGCTTCTTTTGCTGAGCTTCGAACTCGATCTGAATATGGCGTAAGGAGACCTCCATGCGGGCGAACTCGATATTGAGAAGTTGCAGGTTCTCCCCCAACTTCATAACATCCTTCAACTGTTGGATGGCAACACCAATAATGGCGTTGGTGACGTTTGTCGCCCCTCCGGTCCCAAAATCCGTGGCCATATTAGCAAATGGTAGAGAGGGAATGGAAATTATGTGAAGATTGAAACGAAAACAAAGGGCGAAAAGCAAAAGGGACCACAGATGGTATGTAACGAGGTAACAAGGGCTTTGAGAGTTGCAGTGACTTGGATGGGTGCGATACACAACTCCATGAATGATTGAATATATACAGAGGAAGCGTAGGCTGTTTCTCAAGGATAGCAGAAACGTTAGCTTATAAGAAAGGAATAAGTTGCATCGATTAAAAAGAAGAAAACTGTGTGCCACTCGCACTTTAGGGAAAAAGTGAAGGCATAATGATGCTACAAAACACACCTTTCTAAAAAGTTTATTCTTTAAGACATACCGTGACAGTGATATAATTTTAATATTCCCATGACCTTTTATCGCAAGTTTCACTATTCCATGAAACTTTACCACATAAAATTGAAGTTATTCCAATATTAGAGAATCTAATCATGAACATATCCTATACAAGTTCACATCAATATTCGTTTTATAGAATGACATCTTAGGTTAAGTTATATATAATATGCACAATTATCACAGTTCATTGATACATATCCACACGTCCGCATCAATTGTTGTTTTCGATATTATGAGTACCACATGTTCACCTGATACATATCCACACACGTCTAATCAATTATTTTCGATATTATGAGTACACCTGCTATTATGAGTACCAAGTAATAAACTGGATACTAGCGTGTGTTTCTACTGCAAACTTTGCTGTCTTGATTAATGGTGAAGCATCCAGCTTCTTCAAAAGTGAGAGGGGGCTAAGACAGGGCTGCCCCCTCTCTCCCTATCTCTTTATCTTGATTATGGAGGGACTCAGCCTCCTCCTAAATAAAAATTTCATTGACCACCACATTTCCGGCATTAAAGTATCCAAGCTTATCAAGATTTTTCTCCTAATGTTTGTTGATGATGTTCTCATCATGACGAAAGCTGATCTGGTGGAATGGACAGTAATTCAGGATTCTCTTTTACACTTCTTCTCGACTTCGGGGCTTTCCATCAATCATTCAAAGTCTTCTGCTCACTATTGGGGGCTCTCGGATTCTGAACTTCTCCGTTTCAAGGACCACTTCACTTTCACCTTTATTGACTTAAAGGAGGGATTCAGATATCTTGGATATCAGTTGAAGATGGGCGCTACTCTTCCCGGTGACTAGCGCTGGCTTGTGGCAATATTTGAAAAAAAAATTGATTTCTGGTGTAACAAGTGGCTGTCCATGGGGGGCAGATTTATCTTGATTAAAGTTGTGCTCGAAAGTCTCGCTGTGTTTTGGATGACCCTGGAGCGGATCCCCAACAAGATCACTTCTCTTCTTCGCAGATTAGCCTTTAATTTCTTATGGAATGGACGGACTGGCTTTCGCCATATACACCTCTGCTGTTGGGAGACACTTTCAAAACCTCGTAGAGCAGGGGGCTGGGGTCTAAAAAACCTCCACACTTTCAACACTGCACTCCTGGCAAGCTCTTTTAGGAGAGCAGTCACTCAAGGAAGTATCTGGCACCGAATTATTGTTGATAAATACTTGGGATCACAATCACTATGTAACTGGATTCGTAGGCCCACCTTACAGTCCAAGAGGGCTTCTTCTATCTGGAAAGGCTTAGTTGCCTCCACTCCAGTGATACTTCACTGGCTTCGTTGGAAGCCCGACACAGGAAAGGAGATTAAAATTGGAAAGGACATGATTATAGGACTGGAGGCGAGCTCTCTTCTTTCTCCCTTCTTGTGCGACCATCTCAACACTCTCAACATATTGACCCTAACAGATGTCAGATTGAATGGTGCACTAGCTCTTCCGGATCGCTGGATGGGAAGCAGCGACCTGGCTCTTGTTGGTTCGTGGGCGGCTGAGTGGACATGTTATATTGCGGCTATCAGAGGTGCTGGTATTTCTCTTTCGACTGAGCCAGACACCTTGATTTGGGCTGGGGGGGATGCCTCGGGCACACTCACAGTCAAAAACTTGTATGCAGCCATTCAAACACAGAGCATACACAGTATTGATACCTCTTGGTTCTTCCAGCTCTGGAAATGGACAATTCCACTTAAAATCAAGCTCTTCCTCTGGCTCGCGGGAAAAGCAAAGATTCTCACTTGGGATGGGCTGCGCCGACGCGGATGGGAGGGGCCCGGAATCTGCCTGCTGTGCCGTTGCTCTGGAGAAGATGTTCAACATCTTCTAATTCATTGTGCTTTTGCGAAGGGGGTCTGGTCAAGAATCCTATTGATTCTCGCCCTTCCTCACACTTGGTGCAGGGATACGATCACTGATTGCTTTCAACTGTGGGTCAACCAAAAATCTCCTCCTGTCTGTCTGGTAGCACATGTTTGTTGGCAACTCTGGTTAGAGAGGAACAGGGTGATTTTTGAAGACAGGCCGCCAAACTTACTAACCGTTGTCAACAAAGTTCTGTTCTCATTTCATTGGAAACAAG
>JZKD02S0715394.1:721881-740975 GCA_000966675.3 Picea glauca | reverse complement strand
AAGATTATCTTTACCAGGTCTATCAATAATGTTGATATTAAACTCTTGTAATAATAAGAGCCATCTTGTAACTCTAGGATTTGTTACAGGTTTGTTCATTAAGAATCGGATGGCTGAATGATCAATGTGTACAAAAGCTTGATATCCTGTAATATAGTGTCTAAATTTATTGATAGCATGGACTACATCTAGCAATTCTTTTTCTGTGACCGTATAATTAACTTCAGTTGGAGACAGATTTTTACTGACGAAGTAAATAACATAGGGCATTTGATTTTATCTTTGTCCAAGGACTACCCCAAGGGCTGTGTCTGAGGCATCGGTATAGATATGAAAAGGAAGGGACCAATTTGGTCCTCTTAATACAGGGGTAGTTGACAATTTCTGTTTTAGAATTTCAAAAGATATTTGGCATTCATCATCCCACTTAAATTCAGCTTCTTTAGATAATAATTTAAATAAAGGGGTAGCTAGGCTTGTAAAATTTGGAATGAATCTTCTATAGTAGCCAGCATGTCCTAAAAAGTTGCAGGCTTCCTTTTGTGAGGAAGGTACTCTGATTTGTGTGATGATATAAATTTTTGCCGGATCAACTCTCATGCTAGAACAGAAAATGTGATTTCCTAAAACAATTAATTGTCAAAATAAATAGACAATGAAGGTGTTCAATATAAATTGTCAAACCCAGGGAAGTTTTCTTATTGCAAGATAATTGTGCACAGTCTATGATAGATTATGAAAACAACATTAATCAAATTGTAGTAAGAAACTCAATTGAAAGGTTGAACACTAACACAAGTTGCTGACACAGTTGGAGTTTCTATAAAATTGAAATCACACTTGCATAATTGAAATCCTGAACTGATAGGTGTATAATAATCCTGGATTATCTAATCTAGTCTAACTTTCTATTTTACTCTTGCAGAAAGAAACTCTGTGCTACTTGCTGAAAGGAAACCTACTTAACTGCAGAAAAGGAATTCACACTTTTAAAAAAAAAAATTAAATCTAATACAGGAAGGGAAAGTAATTCTCCAGCAGTATCCAACAATTTACTCTAATTCTCATGAGACACTGATGCACATTTAATAGAAAGGAACTAACTATAACATCAGATATATGCTAGAAATGCTAAACAAATCAATTATCCAAAATAAAGCAGTTAATCTAAAACAACAAAATAGAGGAGAGTTTGTGAGGAAGGTGGGCCCTTTCCTTCTCACTGAATCCACTCAACGAAATAGACCACAATGGGTTAAGGAAACTCAATTCACTTTTATTAATTTGTTAAAAAGTTTCAGATACAATGTACTATTCTTCACTCTCTGTTTACAGCTAAAATTTGGATACCATGATTACAAAGTCTCTACTATTTAAAGATAGAGTCATTTAGTTCAAAATGGACTCAAAACAGCCTTGAGAATCCCAGATTCTCAAGTTGTTTATAAGATACAAGAGATCTGTCATATTCATCAAATCTGGAGAAAGAATCAACGTGAGCCAAAATGTGTAACAACAGAGGATCATTCTTCAGGATTCATCTTTCAGGATCGGTGGCCATCTGTTGCAGCGAGTGTAACAACTTTTAGGATTGATGTGCATTTGTTGTAGTCAGTGTAATAACTTCCAGGATCAGTGGGCGTCTGTTTCAGCAAGTGTGACAACTTCCAGGAAAGGTGCGCAATTGCTGTAGTTCGTGTAACAACAAGACTAGCGCACAACTGGAACAATTGGTGTAACAACAACGATCTTTCTTTAAGTCTTTGGTTGTTCTACATATTATGATCATTAGTTGCACATTTATGGGTAAAATATGAGAAACATTACCAATCCAACATGTTAAAGTGAATAAAATATAAAAGCAAGATTAATGATGCATACCTTGGGAAAAAGGGTCTTAGCAAACACTTAGTAGGATTTTAACATAGAAAAGGTAAGGTTGGATGAGAAAAGGATATGGTGAAAAAGGGACATTTCTGGGTCCTAACACTGACCTTACCCTGCATTGTTAGGAATTGATTGGGCCTTCAACAATGCCACTATAGTTGATTTGAAGAAAAGATGTATGAAATTTGAAAGAGATGGCCTTCGGGTCATTGCACCCTTAGATCCAGATGAGGGTCCGTAATACACAGAGCCCATCAGAGAAGAAGACCGCGCATACAAATTGGAAAACATCTACAAACTAACAACCAGACAGTAAGATTACATTAACCCTACAACAGATGGAAACTTAAGTTGGCGAAGTGACAACGCGTGTTCATCAGATTCATAAGAAGCACTGGAGAACTGACAGAACTAGATGTATGATGTATCTACGAGAAGATGTGCCAGATTAACTAGAGAAGTTCACTGGATCGACACAACAATAAGTAACTTACCCACATTTGATGGTCTGAACCCTTTAGAAGCCTTCCTATTATATTTTGAAGCAAGTGTACCAACACAACAGAGGTTGTTGGCAATGGATGAGGCCCTAAAAGCCACACCAGGAAGATGGTGGGGGACACATAAAAGCAATATCATAGATTGGGTAAAATGTCGAACCCTAATGACAACGCAGTTCTCAGCACAAGTAGTAAGTTGCGAAGTAAGGTACATCGGTCATAGTTTCCCAAAGGACCATGTGCGAAGCTACGAAGAGGCCTAGAGTGACATTACCTGAGAACAATGGGTGCACAGATTCATTAACACGCTGGACATGACCCCTATCAACTGGTACCTTCAAGCAGAGATGCGCCTCATCACTGCAAATTGGGAAGGTATGACTCAGAATTTTGTAACCATCTTTTTATTTGAAAGTCAATATCTGTTAGTCGATCAAGAATTATAGATTGTGAGACAAAAGGTATTAGAAGAGGCATCTAGCCTCCCGATGGAACAAGAAGAGGACGAATGGACTGTGCCTCTCCAGAAATTGCAGAGTTTCTACAACATCAATGCCAATAACGACGATGATCCGAGGAAGGTGAACATCACCGAAATAGAAGTCCAAAGAGATGTGGAAGGACCAGGAGTTGAGATTCCATTTATTGGACAACCAATCAAGATTAAAAAAGTCAATATTGGGACAGAGGAGGCACTGAAGCTTGCCAATGTTGGAGATTATTGGGATGCTGCTAACATTGACAAGATTACAGAGTTGTTGCACGAATATCAGGACTTGTTTCTGACCAAGTTCATTGATATGAAGCGTATCAAAGGACCTATGGGAGAGATGAGAATACCTTTGAAACTAGGTGCGAAGCCAGTCAAGCAAAGACCTTACAGATTGAACCGAAATATAAGGAAAAAGTGAATATTGAGCTCGACAGAATGCTGGAAGCAGAGATTATAAAACCTGTCGAAGAGTTAGAGTGGATCAGCCTTATGGTTGTACAAGACAAGAAGACATGAGAAATTAGGATATGTGTGGACCTCAGGAAGTTGAATGATGCCTGTCTGCATGACCCTTTCCCTACACCATTCACTGATGAAGTATTAGATAATAAGGGAGGCCAGGACGTATATTCTTTTACAGATGGATTTTCAGGATACCATCAGATCCAGATTTCCAAGGAGGACTGCCACAAGACCACGTTCTCTACAGAATTGGGGTCTTATCAGTATACAATAATGGCATTCATACTGAAGAATGCCCCAACCATCTTTTCCAGGGTGGTGGTCGAAGCGTTCAAAGAATTTTTGCATAAATGTTTAGAAGCATATTTTGATGACTGGACTGTGTTTAGTTTGTTGAAAAATCATATTGAATGTCTAAGGCTAATGTTGGATAAATGCAGGCAATGTCAAATTGCTTTAAATCTGAAATAGTGCATCTTATTTTCACCATTTGGAGTGCTATTAGGCCATATTGTATGCAAGTAGGGATTACTGGTCGACCCATCTAAAATTGCAATTATAATTGATTTTCCACCTCCTACTTCAGTCAAACAACTGCGCACTATGCTGGGACATACTGGCTATTACAGGAATTTCATTAAAGGCTATGTGATGCAGGAGCATCACCGACTCATCAAGCGAGCCAACGCAGAAGCGGAGGATAGCTGGACAAGCCAGTACAAATTTTTGAAAATTCTTTGGAATTGTTGCGCGATCTTAAATGACTCATTTAAGAGATGGCACACTTGTATATTGTAATGGACCTTGAGTGGATAGCTCTCGTCCTTTAGTAGATAGACGACATTTAAAGTAGTTAATGCGGGTAGATAGGAATTTAATTTTAGATTTGATAGCTTTAGAGTCCAAGAGGGAAATGGGATATAGACACCCTCATTGTATCATTGTAACATTAGCTTGAGCATAGGAGAAGAAGTAGAAGAGCAAGCAGAGAATTGTATGAAGAACACCCATGTACAGACATTTGAATTAATAGAAGAAAACTTTGATTCAAATTCATGGTTTGTGTTGTTCTCTGTGTATTTGATATGAATATGCTCATGAATGTTTGCTTCATGTCGTGCAATTACTTTTATATGCTGTGAATGTGATTTCATGGTTGAATTGAAGTCTGAAAGGAAGAGTGGATGAGTTTCAACTGTTTCCCTAATTGAGCCAAAGAATTCCTGCAAGGAGTGCAGTCGAATTGTCTATAAGGAGTGCGTTGACAGAAGGGTTCAATTAGAGATATCTTTTGTTCTCATTTACTCAAAGGTGCAGTTGGCACAGGAGTCGTGCAAGGAGTGCGCAGGATGAATGAAGGTCTCAAGGTTGCGAACCTGAGGGAAACTTTGAAAGACTGCTACTGTAGGTGTGCGCAGAGTCGAGGAACTTCAACACTCAGTCGAGGTTGAAGGGTTGCCGCAAGGAGTGCATGTAAGAGGTTTCCAAGAAGACTGAAGTCGTGGAAAAACTCAGGAGGAGTAGGCCTTTGAATTCACTGAAGGATAAGCGCAAGGAAGCTGCTATTGAAAGTCTGAGGGAAGCGTCATAGAGTGGTGAGCAGGTGAACGAGTCTTGTGGAGAGACACTTGTTCATTCAGTGGATTGCATAAGGAAGAACAGATGGTTGAAGTCCTTCGAGGAGCTTTCGCAAAGTTCCGAGAGCCGTTAGATCTCATGGAGGTGCAAGGAGGTTACGGCGAGAACGTCTGAGGGTTTAAAGGCTCGAGAGGGCAGAGCCATCGATATGAGTCACAAGGACCGTCAGATCTACATGTGATATCGTGTATCGGGGATTCGCGAGTCAAAGATCCAAATTTGTGCAACAAGAATTGTGATATCACGATCCGCGATATCCTGACGAGTCCAGAACCGTTCATTGTTGAGGACGCGTGTCAGGAGATCCAAGGAAGTCGGGGTTTAGAGAATCATGGTTTTCAAGAACAGATTATTCTTGTAGCTTGGAATCGCGATCTGCGATATCCCAACGGGAGAGTTGTGTGGGGCCACATCAGGAGCTAGTGGAGGACAGGTGGCGTACCATATCGGGGGTCGAGAAAAGGAAAGTCCCGAATCCATCGACATCAGGATTCACGATCCCGGGAATTCTGAAATCCTGATAGAAGTGACGAAGAGTTGAAGAGACAACTCACACGTGCATCGGAGTTTCGTTGCATCGGTTATCGGGAGTCGGCAAATCAAAGTGCATGACATCGCGAGCAATGAAACTGTGATAAGAGAAGTCCCGATAGGTACGGGAAGAGGTCAGCGTTGACTGGCTATCGGGTCTCGGGAATTTGAGAGCCCAATGATCGACAGTGAACTTGCGAAGCTGTGAATTCCAATCCTCCGATAAGTAAAGAAAGGGGGATCGCGCAGAAGAGAATCTGTGGGGTGCAGATTTCCCGATAGGGAAATAGAAGAACCTTGGAGTTATTCAGGCCGAGGTTAAGAAGATCCTGTGAGAGCGGACGCGCTTTGAGGAGTGCGGCTGCGTCACTATGCCCAAATTACAACACCGATGGAGAAGCTGTTGAAGAAATACTATCAGTTTGGTTGGATAGATGAATGCCAGCAGAGCTTTGACACACTGAAATAGAATATGGTCACTGCGCCCATTCTGGTTTTCCCATATTGGAGCAAAGAATTTCATGTGCATGTCGATGCGTCTTCTATTGCATTGGGAGCAGTGTTGGCATAACCTGGAGAAGGGGATATCGACCATCCGTTAGATTTTGCTAGTAGGAAGCTATCTACCGCTGAAATTAACTACACCACTATAGAGAGAGAAGGATTAGCCATGGTGTACGCGCTGCAAAAATTCCGCCACTACTTGTTGGGGGGACAATTTAAAATGTTCACAGATCACTCTGCGCTGAAGTACATAGTCAACAAGCTAGTGTTGGGGGGGAGAATATGCAGATGGCTTCTGCTATTTCAAGAATATGATTTTGAGATCATAGTTAATCCAGGAAGAATGAACAAAGGCCCTGACCATTTGTCGAGGGTGGAACATGGCGAAGAACCCACCAGTTTGGAGGATACACTACCAGATGCACAACTGTTCACCATTAGAAAGATTGATGACCACTTCACAGACATAGTCCAGTTCTTGTCAACATGAATGGCACCTAGTGAGTATACAATTCCCCAGAAGAAACAGCTAGTGGTGCATACTGCAGACTTTTCACTGATAGCTGGTCAGCTATACAAGATGGGACTTGACGCGATACTAAGGAGATGTGTTATGGAGGCAGAGCACCCACTGATCCTCACATAATCTCATGAAGGCATCGCAGGAGGACATTACACAGGGAAAACAACTGCGTAGAAGGTTCTACGAGCTGGCCTTTGGTGGCCTACCTTACACATAGATGCTAAAGATTATGCTAGAGCCCGTGATGTATGCCAGAGAGTTGGGAAACCATCCAGAAGAGATGAAATTCCATTAGCACCGCAGATGACCCTACAAGCATTTGAAAAGTGGGATATTGACTTCATGGGACCCATAAACCCACCAGGAAAGCGCACAGGAGAAAGGTACATTATTACTGTGACATAATACTTAACCAGATGGGCTGAAGCCAGAGCAGTTAAGGACTATAGTGCAACTACAACTGCATGTTTTATATTTTATGACATAATAACTAGGTTTGGATGCCCCAAGATCCTTATGAGTGATTAAGGAACACACTTCATCAATAAGACAGTTGAAGCCCTGACTGAAGAATTTGCAGTCCACCATCAGAAGAGTACACCTTACCATCCACAAGCAAATGGAATAGTTGAAGCATTCAACAAGATCTTGGAGACAACATTAACGAAGATTTGCAGTGTGAATAGGGATGACTGGGATATAAGAGTACCTGCAATATTATAGGCCTATAGAACCACTTGCAAGAAATTAACAGTGCAGACCCCTTTCAAGTTGGTTTATGGTCTTGAAGCTGTTGTCCTGATGGAATACTTGGTGCCAAGCTTAAGAATTGTTGCATTTATAGACATGGATGATATTGGTGTTGTTCGCGAGAGGCTTGCACAACTGATTGAACTAGAAGAAGACAAATTTATTGCAGGATTCCATCAACAGGTTCAGAAGGAACGAGAGAAGGCCTATCATGATAGGCACATCAAGAAGAAGGCATTTAAGCAAGGTGATCTAGTGCTGGTGTATGACAATAAATTTATAAAACACCTCGGGAAGTTCAGAATGCATTGGCTCAGACCATATGAGATCGCCTATGTTATAGAAGGAGGAGCTGCCCAGCTGAAGACATTGAATGAAGAGTGGAAGGAAGGATTGGTGAATGGGAGTCGGCTGAAGTTGTACTATGACAACCAGTTGCCTCACAACTCTCAGTAAAAGCATGAGGAAAAGGGTCTAGTTACTAGGTGTAGTTGAAACTGGGTACTAGACACAAAAAAAACAGTCTGCACAAGGAGGGAGAGGAGGCTTAGAGCATAAAGAAAAGGCTACACTGCGTAGTCCAAATTCAAAGTAAAACAAAGGGAATAGATCTGAAGTGTCTCGGGACGAGTCACAGGTGAGTGTTGGGGTCCTGTTGGCCCTTGGTTATAGAAGAAAGTGAAGAACAAGGAAGAAAAGGTGAAACGTGAACTGCGTAGGAGACACAGTGACTGTCACTAGGTCGAAGTGAGCAAAAGAGAAGAAAAGATGGAGCGAAGTACGGAAAAGAAATCCGTTGGATGAGGAGATCAAAGATGATAGATCAACAAGGAAGATGGATCAAAGACAACTCAACAAGAAAAAAAAATCCATCGTTGGATGCTTTGGAGCATCGTGCGAGAAGGAAGGAAAGACAGGCTGGCGAAGCCTAGAAAAAGCAGGTCAAGTTGACCTAGGGTTTTAGACATCTAGGGTTTTGGTATCTAGGGTTTTGACACCTAGGTTTTAGCCTAAGGCTGTCGATGAGGTATTGTAATGTATAAATAAAGGTTAAGAGGACCTGGGTCAGGTTGATACGATATTGTTGTTGATCTAGCTGTATTGTTGTGTGAGAGATAATTGTATTGTGAGAGAGAAGTGTTGAGTGAGAGAGCCTTTTGGTATTGTAATATCTTCAGTTGTGTGTGAAAGTCAAGTCCTGCAACTGGATGCGTAGAAAGGGGAGAGAAAGAGAGAAGAAGAAAGAAGATCTGCTAATTGAGAGCACAGACAAGAACTGTATGCTTTACCTTAATAAATCATAAGCACAATTCTATGGACGTAGCCCTAGAGGGAGGGTGAACCACGTATATCTGGTGTCGTGTGTGTGATTGATGTTCTGATCTCTATCATTACTATTCTGTTGTTGCATTGTTGTGTTAGATTAGATCTATAGCTGCGCAAAGTAAATCTAAGAAGGAAATAGATATATGATGATTGTGGTACTGTTTGTTAGATCCACTTGATATTCCATTGGTTTTAGACATCTCTGTCCTGTAACCCCCTCATAGCTTCTTCGGGTGATACTGCATCTTCTTCGCAGGTGTTGCTGAAAGGGCCAGTTGCTAGGGCTTGTTGGTGCACTCTTGGACCTGAACCCTGGGTCTGCCCTTGTGCCAAAAGAGACAAGGGGAGATGAGGTGGAAGCACCAGATGGCAGAGAAACGAGGACTGTGGCACTGGACGATGAGGCGATGTTCCATGGGAAGGTGACGAGGAGACCGCAAGGCAACAGGTCAGGGAGTGGGGATAGGACACAGGTGGAAGTCACATGGGGCATGGAGGTACACGTGTCAGAAGATAAGAGGGACTAAGGGAAAAGGGACATGACATCAAGGAGAGTGGAGGACAGGTGTGTGGTAGAAAAAGGTAGGAAGGGAGCGGGAGATGTGACAGGGGAAAGAGAGAGGTAAAGTGGAGGACACATGTCACCGGGAAGTGAGGGTGGTAAGCGGAGGAAGAAGTGGTGAGAGGTTTTAAGGGGGGCCCATACAAAACCGCCCATATCAACCCCCCCCCTCTCATTAAAGGAAAAAAAGTATGAGGGGTTTGGAATGGAGCCTCAGTAGTATATCTGAGTGCTCAAATCCCAACCATTTAGACTTGCGCACTCTCATATCGAAACCCCCCCCTTTAAAGGCAGAACGACGAGGGCGGTCCAGATTTGGACCTTGGTCGTAGATCTGAGCGCGCAACTCCCAGCTGCTCAAATCTACACGCCCCTTAAAACAAATGTGCTCGATCACAAAACTTAGGAAAAGTGGGTTTTTAAACCCACTTCCTGCCTGCTTTTGCACCGAAGGGGTTTCCTCTTAGGAAAACACCCCCCCTACACGTTTATGTGATAACATTCTTGATGTCAAAGTCATACTCACTTAAAAATTCCAACCATCTTATGTGTCTAGCATTCAAAATTGGTTGCTCAAAAACATATTTTAGACCACTATGGTTTGTCCTTAATTCAATTTTTTTCCCCATGAGATAATGCCTCCACGTATTCAATGCATGAACTATGGCAACATGATCCAAATCATGTGTGGAATAATTCCTCTCATATTCTTTAATCTTTTTGGACTCATAACTAATGACATGTCCATTCTGGGTGAGGATTCCAACAAGTCCTTCTTTGCATGCATCTATACATACCACAAAACTCTCATTTGGGTCAACAATATTCAAAATAGGTGCATTGGTAAGTAACTCTTTCAAAAAATTAAAATTTTCTTCACACTCTACTATCCATTCAAACTCAATTTCGGTTTTTTGTAAGGAAGTGATGGGACGAGAAATTTTAGAGAAACCTGCTATAAATCTTTTTTAGTATCTGGCTAATCCCATAAAATCTATGATTTCTTAAACATTCATGGGTGTTGTCCATCCTCTAATGGCTTCAATATTCTCTGGATCCATTGCTATTCCTTCTTCTAAAATAATGTGCCCCAAATAATGGATTTGCACTTGGTAAAAAGAACACTTGTTTAGCTTTGCATACAAGTTCCCTCATCACTTGCAACACCAACCTCAAGGGATGTTCATGCTCTTCCTCGGACTTGGAATATATAAGTATTTCATCCAAGAACACAATGAAAAACTTATCCAGATAATTTCTTAATATTCCATTCATTAAGAACATAAATATAATTTGATTAAAAAGATTTTCGTGGTTTGAGTTTTCATGATTTATCGGAATGGCCACAATTTTTTCAATAGACTGTCGACGTTTTGGATCCAGATCAGGATCTATCTTTAGGATCATTTCGGATAATTTCTTAATATTCCATTCATTAAGCACATAAAGATAGTTGGTGCATTGGTTAGTCCAAATGGCATCACTACAAATTCATAATGCCCATACCTAATTCTAAAAGTTGTCTTACTGATGTCTTCTTCCTTAATTCTCACATGGTGATATCCTTCTCACCTGGTGATATCCTGATCTCAAGTCTATCTTCGAAAATATCCTTTCTCCTCTTAGCTAATCAAAGAGGTCATCAATTTTGGGTAGAGGATATTTTTTCTTTACATTGGATTTATTCAGTTGTCTAAAGTCAATACACGTCCTCAATGTTCCATCCTTATTTTTAACAAAGAGTACTGGTGCTCCCCAAGGTGAAACACTTGGGCGTATGTACCCTTTCTTCAAAAATTCTTCTAGCTGCATTTGTAATTATTTTAATTCCTCGGTACTCATTATATAAGGAGTTTTTGACACCAAGGAAACTCCTGGTACTAAATCAATAGTGAAATCTGTATCCATATTTGGTGGTAATCTTGGTATTTCTTGGAATACATCTTCAAACTCATGCAATGATGAAAAATCTTCGAGACTTGGCCTTTTGGTTTTTTCTGGCTCCTCCACATGAGTTGCATAAAATTGACGTCCTTTCCTAAAACATCTCTTCAATTGTGAGGCTGAAATATTCGTTATAGAAATGGATCTTGGAATTGCTTTCACAATGCTATGTTTTCCTTCTTCATCAAGACATGTAAATGTCTTATTATGAAAATCTAGGACAACACGATGCTTGTCCAACCAATCCATTCCAATTAGGATATCATAAGATCCTAATGTTATGATATTTAGATCAACATTAGTACTCACTCCATTCATATTTATTGGACAATCTTTGACAGTTTCATTGATCCTTCTTTTGGTTCCAGTGGCTAGCTAAACCAAACATGATTTTTCAAGTTTACTTTTCTCCAAATGAAATATATCCACTATTTTAGGATCAATGTAAATATGGCTTGCTCCTGAATCAATTAAAATATAAGTAGGTTGACTAATGATCTTACCTTCCACCTTAATCATATGGGATTGGTGTTCTGTTTATCGATCCTCTAAGGCTGCATATATTCTTGGAATATTTATACCCATGTCTTCTATTGTAGTAGCCTCTTGGATGTTGTGCAATGTCCTCATATTGTCTTATTTGTGAGGGAAATCCTTGTACATGTGATCTTATTTACATCTCAAACATTTGATTGGTGGTCTTCCCATTTTTCCCAAGGACTCTTCCCTCTTGGGTTCATTCTTAGTAGGATGATCTTGTTGATTTGTATCAGGACAATTTATGTTGAAAGGAGGTTTGAATCTCTTCCTTCTTTGATCAGATTTCTCCTTCTTCTTATCCTTCCAAGACTTCCAATTCAATCTCTGAGATGAAATTTATGGCTTCATGAAAAAACCACTTTCAACCCATTTGTGCATTTTCTTCATTGGTGCAATTTTACTGGAAGACCAACTTCTTTCAACTACAGAAGAAAATATATCAAGAACCAAGTAAAATTTTGTATTGAGAACTGATAATAATAATAATGGTGAAAACATAACAACATTCATATTCTCCATCTGTCACTCTAGTACATTTCTACAACAATATGGAATCTACAACTTTGTCCTTTTTACAATTTTTTTTCGAGACATAATTTTTAGCAAAACTGCCTATCTCTCAATCTATGCACTTCTGGAAAAACTTCACTAAAAGTCCTGGGAATTCCTGGTTACCAGGTGCAAGCCCCAGAAGTGATGATTGATAATATGCAATTCATTTCGTTGGTTTCAATCCCACTTCTTCACCCCTGTGAGCGTCACCCGATGCAATGAGTTCCAAGTGGACTATTGAAATCATGGGAATTATTGGTCAGTTGCGATTAATACTCATGGATATGGGTCATTGATTAATGACTTACTCTACGCAGTTAATACCGAAAAATGATATCTAATATGTTTCATTGTGAAAGCCCCTTGTTATCATCGAAAAATCGTCCGCAGCATTACAAACAACGGTTGAAGAAAGATATCAATTCTAACAGCAATTAGTACACCTATGTTGGCATAGGGTTAGACCCAGGGTTCAATGCTACAACAACGCACCAACAAAACCCTAACTACCAGCGCTTTCGACAACACCTGTGAAGTATATGAAGTCTCACCCGAGGTAGAGGCAGGGGTGGTTGCAAGACTCAAGTGTTTGCAACCTTAGCTGGGACACAGATCTATGATTACAGTACTTAATACAACACTTAGCACTGTCAATTCTATAATATGTAATCAATAACCACTTCACTGGTAAGACAGAGCCTCACATCATTCACAAAGATCTTAACATATTTAAGCACTTAGCATAAGGTAATAGATCAAATCTGGTAGATCAAGCACTGAGCATATCCATATATATTAGATCTAGCATTCTACACATCATTAACACTAAGCATCATCAGATCTATCTAGTTATCTCAAAGCACTTAGCAGAAGAAGACATAAACATATCAAGACAAGGCACAAATTAAGACAACACAGGGTTTATGTGGTTCACCCCCACCCTGGGGCTACGTCCACCAACTCTTCTTGTTTATTAGCGTCTTCAATATGTTACAAGCACAAAGCCTTCAAAACCCTTACTTCACACAAGAAAGAAGATCTGCGCAGCTCGCTAGATCCTTCTTCCTTGTGTTACAACACAAAGCCTTCCATAGCTTCTTACAATGACTTGCACTTAGCTCTACAAGTCTCACACAGGCACAACGCTCTTACAATCCTTCAATCATATAGATCTTGCACTTAGCCTACATCGCATAGTTCCAAACTATCTGCCTCCTCCTATATAGCCTAGGCAACAATTTATATATATTACAAAATAGGCCTAAACATAGGTAAACCCAGGGGTCGACATCCCTTTCCCGTTACATTATCCCAAAAACCCAAAAAGGGGCCCAAAAGGGGGCCGAGATCCCATGATCTTTGCTTCATCTTGCACTTTGCCTTCGACTGGCTGTCAAAGTCCCAAAATAGATCAACATGACAAAGATTATCCCAAAACTTGGTCAAGGGCCAATAGGCCCCCAACACTCACCTATGACTCGTCCCGAGTCACTCTGGTTTGATCAGTTCTGCTTCGAAGGCCTTGATCTTGGCTCGAGCTGCTTTGACTTGCTGCTTTGATCTGGCTTCCTTCTCATTGAACTCTTGGATCACTTCATCGTTCATGGGCCCTTCTAGGCGTTGTTTTGTTGTGATGGAAACTTGTTCGAGTTCTACTCCTTGGATCTCGACTTTTGTAAACAGAAAGCATGCTTTGTCTTGCACGGGTTGAAGTTGTTGACTTGCTTCCATAACTCAACGTTGAATTGTATGGATCTACTGTTGGGCGGTGCATTGCTCTTGAAACCTCTTCATTTTGTCTACAGCCGATAGGGCCTTCATCTGTGTCTGAAGTGTATCTGCGTGCTGCTTCACTTCTCAGAGTTGCGACTCCAATGTCTGTAGTTCCAGGTTCTTAGTGAGGTTTTTGTAGGTCTGAGTGTTGCGGTTACTCAGCTGCTTGCACTCCAAGGAAAGAGCCTTTAATCTGTCGACTGCGCTCCGGGCAGTTGCTTCTCGCTGGTCTCTTATCTCTTGAGGGGTCTTAGGCACATCATGGAGCTCTAGATCTATGATGCACTGCTGGAGCTTCTGGATTACTTCTTCCAGATGTTCCACCTGCTGTGGAACTTTCTCTTTGGCCTGTACTTCGACAATTGTCACAAAGTGGAGTGCTCTGTTGACCAGTTCCTTTGCTTCGAGCTTCTCTATGAGCAACTGTTCTTTTTATGTACGCAACTAGGATTTCTCTTCATTGAACTTTTCCTGGAGAGCAAGCTTCTCTCATTCTGAAGTGTTGCGTTTATCTACAAGTACGCCCTATACTTGTGTTAAAGCCTGGGTGGCTTACGCTGTTGCTTCTTGAGCTTGTCAGAGGCGAGCTTCGACTATATCAACAATCCGGTGAAGTTGAGTTGGCTCATCTCCTGGTTCTGGTGTTCCTACTTTCAGAGGTGCAGTGGAGACTGCACAACTGGACTGTAATGCTTGCTATACTCCTTGGAGCTCGATCTCAATCCGATTATACATCTGCTCTTGTTTAGCCTCCTTCTTCTCTACTATCTCTAGCGTAGCATCGTTCAGGGCTGCAATGATGAAAATGAAATCATCTGAAGTGAGGGTGGTCCGCATCTTAGTTACGGGGGTTATAGGTTTCTTCTGGGAGGAAGATTTTGGAGGCAAAACCTTCCTTTTCTTCGAGGACTCCTCTTCGTCCCTAGGCATTGGTACTTCGCCTTTCTACTGTTTAGTTTCTGTGCCTTCTATCTCTTCACCATCACCCCTTTCGTCTGGTGAGATGGAAGCAGTCCTTACAGATGCGCTATCTATGTCATGAACCTCTTCAATCTTCTTCTTCTTGCTCGACCCTGGTGTAACCGACACAGTTTCTAGGCTTTCTATGTTCGAGAGGTCTGCAGGGTCTACTGGGATGAGGAGATTTGCAGACCATTCCTTGGTGATCTCTTCGATGTCTTCCTCTGTCAACTTGTAGTATGATTGCAGTTGTTGTTTATGAGCATCGACGCGTGCTGTAAATATAGATGAAATGGCGGTCCACGCTAAATTTCATCAATGGACTAAACCTATGGAGTGTGTTCGGGGTCATGCACAACTCATATTGGATCGCTAGCTTCAACTAGTTGTAATAAGTGTGAAACACGACATTTGACTGCCATTTCTTACTCATGTCATTTGAGTACCACAACGTACTGAACTTCACAGCCAATGGTTCAAAGGGTTCGATGTCCAGGAAGGTTTCACCTTCCGACATCTCCCATGCGATGAAAGCGATCAGTATGAGAAGCCAGCTGAAGTGGAACTCATACCCTTGATATTGCGCTTCCCTGCAGTCCAGTTCTAGATGGTTCACCAAGTACTTCGCCCAATTCATTTGTAGGCCCTTTGCGCACTTTCCTGCGAGGTCGACTACAAATCTGGTCACTTGGGTTAGCCGGTTCTTGCGAACTAGTTTCCCTGCGATCAACTGATAGGCTAGGCGCATTGCACTGCTCTAAATAGAGACTACCTTGTAGCCTCGCGTGCCCTTCTCGACATCACCATAAGTCTCTTTAATCTTTTATGCTAATGCTCTGTCTTTGGTTTTTCCAGGGTAAAATTCCTGCGGGTCAGGGCCTTGCATACTTAAGCCCGTGATCTGATTGATCAATGTCGTATCCACTGTAATGTGATGGTTTAACCACAAGTAACCTCCATGGTAACAAGATAGAAATAGCTTTACATAGGAATTCACCTCCTGGTGTTGTTTGAAGTGAGGAATCTTCATGATGTTCAACAATGTGGACTGCACGAGGTTCTGAGTCCATGACTGAGGGACGATCTTCGAATTCTTTCCCTTTGTCTTCATTAGGTATTTGTATGGAGCGAGCATGCTATAAAACTTCGTGTCGCTGAGGTTGAAGTCACTAAACTTCAATGCTGCAATCTTATCTTGGTCTACATGAATTGTGCGTATCCCTTTCAGGAGGTACACCGTGACCAAAGGGTACTTGAAATCTCTGGGTACACTATCCTGATTTATCGCACCACTCAAGGGTGGAATATAAGCAGGTAGTATGCTCGGGATCAGTTTAGCTTTCGCGAGATCATCCTTATGCTTGGTTCACTTCTCATCTACCGGCCAGGATGGTCCGGTGCGAGCAGTTGACGAGGATGCTTGCATGGTTCTCGTAGATGAATCCTGTACACCTGTAGATAACCCTTGCTCCGACATGACTATCTCAGACATCAAGTCGATTAGAACTTCTTTAACAACGTTCTCTACAGTGCTAAGCTCGTCCGACATACAAGCTCGGGGTTAACTAGATCAGGTTCAGGATTAAGTCAGATACTATAATGAAAGAGATGGGAACAAGGTGATGATCACAGTGCAAAATAAGCTTAGGCTGCAGGCTCAAATTCTCAGTTGGAAAAAGTGTTCTTGGTGCATGGCGCGACGGGCTAAATAGGAAACTCGACAATGATCTGCTTGTAACGGTTATGGGGCCTTCATTAACATTGTTCTGTCTGTTGTGGTGTGGTCCAATGGTCTAGTGATGACCCATAAATGATTTCTGACCCATTCAGATCGACAGGCGAATGGATATATTGTCCCCAACGGCTATATTTCTTCGCCATGATGAAGTACCATCGGTCGCTATTCTGATATCCTGACGAAGCTCCAATTCTGCAAATTTTCTTTTTGCGAGGTTCCCTCTGGAACCTTTTGTAACTTTTCAATCTTGGCCCTCTTCTTTCTTAGCTTCCTAGCCTTATTTCCAGTGATCTTTGTCTCGGTAGTCCATTTTCCATTCTGATTCTTCTCTTCTTCGGACATATTCACTTCGCGTTGTTGAGAGACATTCCTAGAATTTTGGGGTAATACTTCTTCTTTATTTGGTATAGGTACTTCAGTATTTTGTGGGTCTTCTAATGTTCTTGTAGCTTCGACATCCGGGTTTCTGGTGTTAAGTAGCTTTGATCTATTCTCCTATTCTTGAATCAGGTGCACAATCCTTTGGGTCATGAAATATTTTAACTCTTGTTTCTTCTACTCCAAAGCTTCTTCTTCTTCCTTTCGTTTGTATTGATCTCTGTCAATCCAAGGTTTTCCTAGTAAGATGGTAAATGGGGCGCTGTCCTCAATAACTTTAATAATCTCAAAATCTTCTTCTGTCGAAGTTCCATTGGCACTCATAGGTACCTGAGCTATCTTTCCACATAGGTTCACCAATTTTCCTCTGAATAACCCTATTCCTCCTAATGAAGGAATCATAGCAGGCCTCCCTATAGCTTCCCAAATTCTTTCTGTCATAATATTCACCTGTGTTTCTTCATACATAACACAATCAATGTCGAAGTCTTCTATTCTTGCTTCGAGGCATTCTTTCGCTTTGAAGATCTTTGATAAGATGACATGTCGGTGATCATTCAAGGTTTCTTTCATATGCAACAATACTTTCTCTGATTCTTTCTGGGGTTCTGTCATAATCTCTGGATCTTCCTTAGGGATTTCTTGGTTTAGATTAATTGCTTCAAGTTTAGCAATCATTCTAGGGCAATCCAACACTTCATGACCCAAAGCCTTACAACAGAGGCAACTAGGTCTTCCATTAGGGCATTCCTTAGCCAGATGTCCTGGTCTTCTGCAACTGTAATAGAGGGTCAATCCTCTCTTTCTTTTAAATGATCCCCATCTTCTTCTACACTGCACACTAGGATCATGGTAGCTAACCTGCAAAAAATTCTTTCTAGGATCCTGCATCCATTTATTAGTCCAAACATTATTTTTATGCATAGGTATAACATATTTTTCACTATTCTTATTAGATCTATTCATATCAAACCTTCTTTCATATATTAGTACCTTAGTTTTCAAGCTAGGACATAATCTATCAAACATACCTAGATCCATGCTTTAGAAACAAAATTTTTCACTTATCTTACTTCTTCAGAGCACAAAGCTTCCAGGTCTAGAAATCTTCTACTATTCTTACCTTTATTAGAGCACAAATGTTTTAGATCTTTCTTCTTTCCATCAAATCCGACCTCTTTTCTTCGGATCAGGCTTCTTTCTTCAGCACAAATCTTTATAGGTCAAGTATAACACTGCGCACTAGGGCACAGATCTACGCACAAAGATTTCACAGTTTTCAGATCAAATCTTTGCACAAAGCTTTTTCTTCCTTAGTTCCCAACAATCACAGTTTCAGGTCCCGACAATGGAACCATTTGTTGGCACAGGGGTAGACCCAGGGTTCAATGCTACAACAACGTACCAAAAAAACCCTAACTACCGACCCTTTTGGCAACACCTGCAAAGAAGATGAAGTCTCACCCGAGGTAGAGGCAGGGGTGGTTGCAAGAATTAGGTGTTTGGAACCTTAGCTGGGAAACAAATGTGTGATTATAGTACTTAATACAAAACTTAGCACCGTTAGTTCTATAATATGTAATCAATAACCACTTCACTAGTAAAACAGAGCCTCGTATCATTCACAAAGATCTTAACATATTTAATCACTTAGCATAAGGAAATAGATCAAATCTGGTAGATCAATCACTGAGCATATCCATATATATTAGATCTAGCATTCTACACATCATTAGCACTAAGCATCATCAAATCTATCTAGTTATCTCAAATCACTTAGCAAAAGAAGACATGAACATATCAAGACAAGGCACAAAGCAAGACAACACAGGGTTTATGTGGTTCACCCCCACCTTGGGGCTACGTCCACCAACTCTTCTTCTTTATTAGTGTCTTTGCAAGATACTAGATATAATAGATACGCAGAACATAAATAAAATGCTAGAAATGGCAGAATAACAGTAATATAACCAGCATAATCTCCACAATAACATAGAAATAATATGAGAACAACAACTGAAATAACACTTTGA
>JZKD02S0715394.1:693964-703972 GCA_000966675.3 Picea glauca | reverse complement strand
GTTATGGTTGAAGTAATTTTTGACAGAAAATTTAAAAGGATTACATGAGCCATAGCTCACTAAAAATATAACACATCCACCCTCTATGGTTCCTACACCATCTCTCCCTCCTCAAATAGAGGGATTACCAATGTAGATCCTAGTACAGGCTTATACCACACCACTCCCACCCCCAACCGATAGCAACGCCGCCACCACTAGGGAAAGACGAAGGAAGAACAAGCCCATAGCTCCACTCCCTCCCTGAGCTCAACCTCCTTGCACACTATGTGAAAGAGAAGGACACCCCACTAACAAATTTCCTACTCTTCCCGAATCACACAATCTTATCCAGCTCCCTAAAGAAGCCCTATTGCTTGCCACTCCACCAAGTACATCTGCTGCTACTATGGAGTCCTCAGCTACATGCAAGAAAGGGTTACAAACCAATTTTGCTTGTGCCATATGCTCAAAATGTGGCCATTACACTCATCATTTCCTAGATCTACCTCAATTCCTCCAAACATTAGCTGCAATACGCCACACATCTCTGCTTGAACCCTCTCGGGCACTCCTTACTGATGCTCACATTACTAACATTCATTATACTTCTTCGTCAGTCCTCGAGCGAATGAGATATCATACATAGTTTCTTGACATTTGGTTTATGTCAAGAAAACCATCGCAGCCTGTACATGATATCCCTTCTACGTCCTCATCCCCTGAGGTCCATGACATTTCTCCATTGATGATAACCCCTACCATCTTCCAGAATCCTCTATATTCTTGCATTTTCCACTGTGACGAATATATCTCAGAGGAACTGAATACCCATGATTGTCCATGGAATGAGATCCATCAAGGATCACTTTTTCTCTCACAAGAGGTCTTTCACCCTCCTGCCCAAGCCTCCCTATGCGCAAGCAAAACCAAGGATTTTATTCCTCTAGGGCATATTGACTGGTTCAAAAACCCTATTCCTGCCCCTGATGCTTTTGAAGAGGGAAACATGGACAACATATCCCCCACAGTCAAAATTGACATTTCCATTAAACCAGGCATCGTAGAAGAGATCACCATTGGCACCACATGCTCCCCTAAAGAAATCATTGCTTACAAAGCTCTCTTTTAGGAATACTGGGATATTTTTGCCTGGTCATATACGAATATTCCTAGCTTCGATCCTTCTATAGTTGAACATCGAGTTGACACATGGCCAAATATCGGCCCTGTTCATCAAAGCAATGCCCCCTCCACCCATCCAAAGTTGTGGCTATCAAAGCCAAAATTGACAAATTACACACTGCAGGGTTCATTTACCCCATTGCGTACACTTCTTGGGTCTCCAAACCCATCTTTGTCAACAACAAACAGGGAACTATTCATGTCTACACAGACTTTCACGACCTCAACCACACTTGTACCAAAGATAACTTCCCAACCCCCTTCATTGACCAAATAATAGATGATTGTGCCGGCCATGAGGCACTGTCCTTTATGGATGGGTTCTTTGGATACAATCAAATTCAAAGTCACCCAACAGATCAGTACAAAACTTCTTTTACAACCCCTTGGGGCACCTTTGCTTATCGCGTCATGCCCTTTGGACTCAAAAATGTTGGTGCTACGTTCCAACAGGCCATGAGCTACATTTTTCATGATCTTTCTCGCATCATACTCGCTTATTTGGATGACCTCAATACTTGATCCAAAAAGCAAACCAAGCATTTAGATGACTTACACATCGTTTTTCAACGATGTCACCAATTTAATATCCACTTGAACCCCCTCAAGTGTGTCTTTTGCGTTACTGTCAGGCGCCTCCTCAGGTTCATTTTCTCCCAACACGACATCACTGTGGACCCCCTTAAGGTCCAAGTTGTTAGCACTGAGAGTCACCCTCAGATTGCGAGAGGATAAGCCCAGTACCCATCATAATGTTTGGTGGATGTTGGTTTTATGAGTGGAGGTCAAATGGACAAAACTCAGTACAAGAATGATCTTAACCACAGAAATTGGACAAGTAATGCACAGGGAAGTGAGGGCCTCATTAACTTCAGTCAGTGATTTGAGTTCAAGTGTGAGCACAAGGAAGACTTAGTGAGAGAGGTGAACAAGACTGCTATGGGCATCCGACTTTCAAGCAACTTGGTGAAGAAAAACTAGGCCTCAAGATCACTCTTTAACTCAAGTTTCAAACTCTGAAAGATATCACAACAATATAATGACCAAACCTACATCACAATGCAGCTACAACAATTCAACTGGATCTTCCATGCCCGAGCCTTTCAACATAAGGGGAAATAAGATAACAAGGAAGTTGACTAAAACTGGTCACAACAATACTGGAATCAAACCTACATTACAATAGAACTACAACCCTCGAATGGATCCTCCATGCCCGAGTGTTTTAGCACAATTTTTACAAAGGGATGAGAGAAGTTGACTTCTATTAATGCGAAAGTCTCAAATGTGATACATAACCAGAGAACAATTTTGGTATCAAAATATTACAAGATAGGGAGATCTGCTCAACCCGTTGACCCCCTTTAACAAAATATTGAACTCCTCGATTTATACTCAGATCAGTTCGCACTACCAGGAGTGTGATCAGACCCCTGCATTCAAGGCCTTTCGTCTGTATCTTCTCCTGTCAGACTGTGCACGTATCCTCCTGTTAGATGCAAACTCAGTCCAACATGGGTATGCAAGAAAAACTATCCATAGTGGAACCTCGGGCTGACAATTCTGTCTCCACGACCAGACCTTCCATGCTTTTCATCTATGGAGTGAGTCGAGGTTTCAACCACCACTCCTTTTTCATTTACTACTTATTATTAGGATCACAATGAGGCTTAATGCCTAGGGGCTTCTATGCACTATTAGCGGTTCGTTGACTCAAATCAGGTTCTTTAAAACCTTGATGGTCTCACCTTAAAACCAACACAGGCCCTTTCGACCCTCAGTGTAGGTCTTATGAAAACCCGCAACCTTCCTCCTTCGCGCTTCCAAAATCTCAAGCTTTAGGCACCAACTCCTTCTCCATTGCCCCTTCCTGCACATGATCTCAGGCTATGACCTAGCGCTTTCCCCAAAGGTGCTTACGAGACTTAGCGTTTCAGGAGTCTTCACACCACTTGACTCCAAATCTCCCGATACCCGAATCGGTGAAATCACTTTACTTAGATCAACGACCAGATCTGCTTCACAGCCGATAGTTGCAATCACTTCCTCGGACCTCCGAACTGGCCAGCTCTGTGCAAATTGGTGCCAACTTCTCTTCCTAGGCATGCCTCTTTATATTGACGGCCCATATTGACTTCGACTTTCGGGACTTCAGAATTTTGGATGAATAACTTTTGCAACTTTCTGGAGTCCCAATTTCCACAATGCTTCCCCATCGTTGATCTCTTCCCAAAGATATCCAATGGTTGAGACTCAACCTTTGCTTGATATTCAATTTTTAAACCTCGCACAACTTTAAAATTCTGAATGCTCGTGGGCCACTAATCTAAACTTCACATGGAATCTTCACTGCTTAAAACTGAACTTGTTTGTTTGGTAGATTCGAGTCCATAATGGACCGCCTTGAGTGTTGCGCTTTGTGCCCATGGCTGGTTCTTGTGCAAGAAAAAGACTTGGATGACCTTTCATGGGCTCAAGAGAGAAGATATACTAGTGATTGAAACAAAGGTGATGAGTGTTCATCCTTAGAAAAAAACAGAAAAGTTTCAGGCCGAGGCTCATTCAAGAAAGACACTAAGGGAAACCAGGTTGTTAGTCAAAGAGGAAAAATATGAATTTACCAGTCAAAGGAAAAAGTCTTAGGACCTGGATTGCAAAAGTGAGAGGGGGAAAAGGGGCAGGGCTACAAACATAGGTATTAATAACAAGAACCTACGACCCCTAACGACTTCATGTGATAACATTGGCTCCATAGGGAATGGCATGCTCCCTGTGAGTTGCCAAGAACGCGTAGCTTCAATGCCTTAGTTTTGGGTTATGGAGTCTCTTATTGAAAACGGAAATACAAAGGGAGTGGTAATTACAATGGTAGGATGCCGATCATGGCTCAAACAAAATATTTTTTTATAAAGTGCCCATTGAGAAGGCCACTTAAAACTTCAGAATCCTCCAAGTTCTGCAATTTGTAAGTGTTGTTCGAAAATACCTCAGAAATATTGAAGGGGACAATTCATAAGGATTTGAATTTACCATTTTTGACTTTATCTTTCTTGGGGGCATCCCACTTGAGCACTAGATCCCCTAGCCGAAAATATTCCCTGCTTGCGCTCTTGTCAAATTCTCGTTTTATTTTACGTTGATTATCCTGTGCTTTATCAAGCAGCTGCTCCCTGGTTTGTTGCACTTCTACCAGCTGCAGTATCCTCCTGACCATATCATCGGGTTATTCATGGTATTCCTAGAGGAACTTTTCCACAGGAAAGGTGAGTTGAGTAGGAAAGATAGCCTCAACCCCATACACGAGATGAAAAGGGGAAATGCCAAGCGCCCTTTTGGTTGTAACTCTATCAGCCCATAATGCAAACTTCAACTTTGAATCCCAGGCTTTCTTGTTGTCTTCTAACAAATTTTTGATGATCTTTATGAGTCTCTTGTTAGAGGACTCTGCTAGACCATTTCCCTGAGGATATTAGGGAGTGGAATGGATCAATGAAATCCCATACTACTCATAGAAATTAATAAATGGCTCATCTCTGAACAGACAACATTGTTTGTAACAATCCTGCTTAGACAACCAAATATGGTCATGATATCTTCAAGGAAGCCAATGATTACCTTGTGGGAGGCACTCCTCGTAGGGATGGATTCTATCTATTTGGTAAAATAATCAGTGGCCGTTAGAATCCATCTGTGTTGACCACTTGAGGCTGGGTGGATCTCTCCAATAAAGTCGAGACCCCACTGTTGAAAAGGTCCCAAAACCATCACAGGTTTCAAAGGAAAAGATTTAAGCTGTTGTTTTCCAACAAATGTTTGACACTTGACACAAGCTCTAACCTTTGCAAAAACATCAGAAAAAAGGTTGGGCCAGAAATACCTAGCTCTGAGGATCTTATAAGCTGTGGTCCTCCAAAAATGATGCCCCCCACATGAGCTATCATGAAAATCAGTCATAGCTCTTTGGGCCTCTTGTGGATCCAGACATCTTAGTAGAACTCCCAGAGGATCCTTCCAGTACAAAACCTAATCAATGAGACAATATTTGATTGCTTTGAGTTTCAAATCTTTCACCTTGTTTTTGTCTAAACCATCAAGAGGCCTCAACTTTTGTAGAAACTATATGATGTCTTTATACCAGGTGCATTCTGCTAAGTTGAGGTCGACATGAGAGTCTTTGTCAGCAATCTCAGCTTGCTGATTTTCTGAGTGTGTTCATGAAATTAACCCCCAATGCCCTGCAATTTGATTCAGCCAGTAACCTGGCTAAACCTTGGCCTTTTACCAATTTGGTGGGTTTTATTTCCAGGTCAAACTACAGAATTTTGACAATCCATTTGCTTCTCTTCCCATCTTTATCAGGCTGGACCAATATCTCTTTTACTGAGGCTGAGGGGACATACACAATAATCTTTGAATGTAGGACATAGATCCTGAAAGCCTTGCGGGATTTGACCAAAGCGTATGCCTTCTTCTCCATGATATCATATCTCATCTTGAAATCCCTCAATGCTCTGCTGAAAAAGGAAATAGGATGTTCTAACCCCTTTGTATTTCTCTGTAGCAAAAAAATAGCCAATGTATTAGATGAGGCAAAAGAAAATATTAGAAATTCCTTGGAATAGTCAGGGCTGATGAGCACAGGTCCTTCAGTCAAACCCTTATTGATTTGGTCGAAAGAATTTCTGGACTCAACAGTCCATTTCACTTCATTCCCCTTTCTAAGCATGGCTGTAATGTGTTTAACCAACTCAACAAAAATTGAAATGAGCCTCCTCAGAAAGTTTATTTTACCCAAGAAAGATTGAACCTCTTTCTTATATATGGGAAATGAAAAGGCCTGGATGGCCTCTACGCTGCTTGGATCAATTCTCACCCCTTCAGCTAACACAATATGCCACAACAATTTTCCCTCTTCCATAGAAAATAAAGATTTCATAGGATTGGGGGAGAGACCAAACCTCCTGTAGTTCAGGAAGACCTTCTTCAAATGATGACAATGCTCTTTGTCAAACCTTGGGAATACTGTAATGTCATCCAAATAGATGACTACAAATTTGTCCTTTTCCCCAATGATGGCAATGTCCATGGATCGTTGGAAGGTTTCTCCTGGATTCATTAATCCAAAGGGAATTTTATCATACATGAATGTGCCCCAAGGGGTAGTGAAAGTTGTCTTCTCTCTATCTTCAGGTAGGATAGAGATCTGATTGTAGATAGAGAAGCCATCAATCATAGACATCCTGGATGAGCCAGTCACTCTCTGCAAAATGTGATCCATCTTCGGCAAAAGGTAGTTATCCTTTTTGGAGCTCCTGTTCAAATTCTTGAAATCTACACATAACCTGATTTCCCCATTTTTCTTCCTCACAGGAACAAAATTAGCAACCCAATCTGAATATATTAAGGGGATGATGATTTGGGAATCCAACAGCTTCTTTACTTTCCTTTCCATAACAGGTAGTAGCATGTGGTTTATCTGTCTGAGATTATGCATGAAAGTTTTGGCCTCTTCTTTCAAAGGGATTTTGTGCTCCATGATGCTTGTGTCATATGTTCTTAATTCTTGATATTTCCAAGAAAAAACATCAGTAAACTCCCTCAAAAGTTTGACATACTCGACCCTTTTCTCCTTTGACAGGCTGCTAGATAATTTGACATACCTGAGATCCTCCTTTGTTCCTAAATTTCATTCAGTCACATCGGCCTCTTTAGTTGCACCTTTAACCTTTACAAGAACATGATTTCTGTCAAACAATCTCTCCAAAGGGACTAGTCCCTTTGGAATATGGTTACTTGGCAACTGAACAATATGATGG
The DNA here is from genome assembly GCA_000966675.3 of Picea glauca. Lineage (NCBI taxonomy): Eukaryota > Viridiplantae > Streptophyta > Pinopsida > Pinales > Pinaceae > Picea > Picea glauca. The sequence goes on along the minus strand of JZKD02S0715394.1, from coordinate 696,992 downwards.
TCAAGGATTTTATTAAGAAAAACATCAGCATGAGGGCCTTTCTCAAAATCCTAATCCTGATCAATATGCAAATCAAAAAATTCATCCACAGTCTCAAAAAACTTTTTTATCTCAATATCATCCTCAAAGACCTTCCAATGCTTGACATTGTCAGGAATTAAGGGTTTATACTTTACTTAAACCTCATACCTGAGCTTCGAGGGAAAAGGGACCCTAAAATTGCTTTCTGAAATAGCCAAGGAATCTGCCACATAATTCTCTTCCCTTGGAACATATGAGACATTGAAATCCAAGAAGAAACTGTCAACAAGGTCCCATACTTCATTTCTGTAGGCCCTTAACCTGAGGTGCTTAGCCTGGTACCGATTTCTGACTTGATGAAAAATCAACTCAACATCTCCAAATACTACTAATTCCTGAATCTTCATGTCTTTGGCAGCTCTCAAACCCAAAACAAGAGCCTCATATTCTACCACATCATTTTTTATTTCAAATTCGAGCTTAAAGGACAAAGATATGGTCTCTTGAGTCAGAGAAATGAAAACTACCCCAACCTCAACACTTTCCCTGGAAGAGGCTCCATCAAAAAACATTTTCCAAACGAAGATAACAGAAGGAGGGTCTTCACAAGTGGTGATGGGTTTCTTTCTAATTTCAATAGGTATTTGAGGGCCATTGGTGAGTTGTAGCATACTGGTTCCTAGATCAGTGTCTACTGCAAAAATGGGGTGGTTGGTCGGATTTTCTTTGTCACTGATGATGTAAGCAAGTTGTGCTTCCCAATAAAGCCTTCTTTGTTCACCTCCAAACACAGGAATAGTGGCATATGAAATATCCATTTGCAACGTGCCCCCCATTCTTTTAATCCAACATGTAGATAAGAGCATCCCAAACTTAGGGGGGATGTCAGCCACCACAATATCCATGAACACATTTTTCATTGGAAACTAGAACAAGGAAACAACCAAGTCTTTGATAACCCTAAGTTGCCTCACCTTCCTGGAATCAAATGAGTATAGGTCATGGCAAGTCTTTGTAACCTCTAACCCGAGCTCTTCCATGACAATACTAGGCATGAGATTGTGAGATGCCCCCGAATCCATCAAGCAGTTGTGCAACACCTTATCATGGATATTCAATGAGGTATAGAAAGGAGGGGAGGAATCATCTCTATCCTCCACCAAAGGTCCCAGTATGACAACAGGTTTTTCATCTTGGAGTTTTATTGAGTCTGTGGGATGAGCTGAAGTTTCAGGCTGAAGCACTTTGGAAAGGTATTTCTTGAAATCCTCATGCTTAACTAGCTCTAAAAAAGGTATAGGAATTTTGATCTTTTGAATCTCGTTCTGAAAGATAAAGCAAGAGGGAGGCTTCCGAATCTCCTTTACTTTTGGGATAGGGCTCTTAACCACTGGCTAAGGGTTTTGTGCCTCTTTTTCTTTGTTTCTAGCTGCCACTTCCTTAGCATGCTTTGCTGCTCTAGTAGGTTGCATAGGAATGTCAGGTTCTCCCTCTTTCTTCTTTGACCTTAGGTTGTATCTATTTGGGTTGTCACTGGTCCTTTATCCTTTTCTCATATCATTTAGTTGGCTATCCATTAGGGACTCTTCATATGCAGACTGAGTTAAATGAGGAGAGGAGAAGATGTCACCCATACAATGGATTTCAGGATCAATTTCTTCTTCCTTTCCTTTTGCATCAGTAACCAGGCTATTTTGGAGGGGGGATTGGATTTTTTGATCATCCCTTTCCCTATTTCTTTGATATCTCTGGATGATCTGAGGGGCATTATTTGGTCTCCTGAAATTACCCCTGTTTCCAGTATTCTGGGCGCTCCTATAGCCTTTTTTTCCTTCAAATTTCAATTTCTCCATTTCTGCAGAAAGTGATTTTACCAATTTTTTTAACTCATCAACTTGAGGGTGGGAAGAAAAGGAACCAGAGGTCAAAGCTTCATCCCTACCTTTTCTTCTGTCTCTATCAGCCTTACTCCTAAGCTTATCGACTACTAATATATTGGATTTTACTTCAAGGATTGTGTCTTGCATATGAGACAAGGAGATAGCTCTTCTTTCTCTCAGCAAGAGGCAAAACTTAGGGTCAAAAGCACTAGCATAAGTGATATTGGCAGAGGTTTCAGTAGGCTTAATCTCAGTGGGTATTATATTGTACATCTTGTTGAATATTTTGGAGAAGTCTAAGAAAAATTCCACTTCTTTTCTCTTAAGAGATCCAAACTCTGTGATATAAGAAAGGAAGTCTTTTTTATCACCCCAATGTCTTAAGAATGCATCATCTAGAGCTTCAATACCATCAATAGATCCAGGATTCAGACCCCTGAACCATTTTCTAGCCTCACCATCAAGGCTCTGTACAAAAACTCTCAACCAGACATCTTCATTTTCAATATTAAGATTATCTGCATAACTGTAAAAAGCTGAAAGGTGATCTTCAACAGTTAGTGTAATATCCCTAGGCCGAACCCAGTTATAATTGTAAATAAAAATGTGCGTAAGTTGGTGAGTTGTTGATATCATTTTTGTATGCACCTTTCATGGCATAGTGCGTGCATGTACTGCGCAGTAAAATGATGAAGTGTGCACATTCCAGGATACCACGTGCAACAACTTAAGTGTGCGCAATTTTGAGGCCAGGGAGCCTTTGTTTATATGCTATGTTTTATAGGCTGGTGAGCCAATTTTGTGATTATTAGGCTGGAGAGACTATATGTTAAAGGCCAGTGCACCTACTTTTTTATATTTCTCAGCATTAATATAAAATACATCGTTGCTTGCAGAACGACCACGATAAAAGAGTATGGGGGACTAAACTCCACTAGTTAGGGAAAGATTGGGAGATAAAAATTAAGGAAAAGGGTTAAGATAGGGAGCTTAAGCCAAAAAGGAATATTAGATTAATATTTCTTAAATCATAAAGTATGGATAATTATTTTATCCTAAGTTCCAAAGTTGGGGACAAGTGGGCCAAAGTAGCTCCCAACATGACAAGTGTCAAGTTGGGGACATGC
>JZKD02S0715394.1:650530-676232 GCA_000966675.3 Picea glauca | reverse complement strand
GAAGAAATGGTGGTCATTCATGGATTTTTATAGCCAAGCATTGGGTTATTATGCAACCTCTTTTGAATGTGAAGAGGGGCTCTTTAGGGCACAATTAGGTCTTTGACCAGCCCCCTCCCACGGATTGAGCTCCGATTTGATGCCAAATCGACTTGGGAGCCGATCCATTAGTGGTTGGGAGGCTGACCAGTTTAATAAATGCGCCGTTCAGCAGGCGCACGGGTTTTTGGCCCAACAACTGCGCATCGTGCGATGAAGCGCGCATTGTACGTTGCTATTACACGCATATGCGCACGCACCCTGGTTTTGTAAAGCGCCCTTCAAATTTTTGGTCATTTTGTATAGTTTTTTACCCTTTTGCAATGCTGTGGAATTAATCTTATGCCATGAATGACTCCAGTCCTGTTTTGATGATGCGGATTTCTTGTCGCCCTGTGCGGATGAAATTTCAGTGATAACAATTATGATTTCACAGTGGTGCCATTTGGGTTGTCAAATGCACTAGCTATTTTCATGTGCTTAATGAATGGTGTTTTCCGAGAATACTTAGACAAGTTTGTCATTGTCTTTTTGGATGACTTTCTTGTATATTCCAAGTCAGAAGAAGAGCATGAGCATCATTTGAGGATGGTTTTGCAAGTATTAAGAGAGCATCAATTGTATTCCAAATTGAGCAAGTGCTCATTTTATCATAAGCAAATTCATTATTTGGGACATATCATTTTAAAGGACGGGATAATAGTGGATCCTGAGAAGATAGAACCCATTAGAGAATGGTCAACGCCAAAGAATGTGACAGAGGTCAGATCATTCATGGGCCTTGCAGGATAGTATAGGAGATTCATTGAAGGATTCTCAAAGATTGCACACCCAATCATTTCATTGCAAAGAAAGGGTGTGAAGTTCCAGTGGACATTGGATTGTGAAAAGAGTTTCCAACACTTGAAGAAATTATTAACAAGTACTCCAATACTAAGGATTGTAGACCAAAATGAAGACTTCAGTGTATGCACAGATGCATGTAAAGAAGGACTTGGTGGAGTCCTCAGTCAAAATGGGTTTGTTATATGTTACGAATCGAGGATTTTGAAGGAGCATGAAAGACACTATGCCACTCATGATTTGGAGTTGGAAGCCATAGTGCATGCCTTGAGGAAATGGAGACACTACCTCATGGGGAAAAGGTTTGAGCTAAGAACAGACCATAATGGTCTGAAATATTTATTTGATTATCCAAATCTAAATGTTAGGCAAAGCAAATGGTTAGAATTTCTAAGTGAATATGACTTTAATATAAAGCATATCAAGGGGAAAGAGAACAAAGTGGTTGATGCACTCAACAGAAGAGTACATGAAATGCATGCTACAACCATTAGCATGTACCAATTAGATTTGAAAGACAAAATTTTGGAGGTTGCAAATTTAGATTTGCAATACAAGGAATTAGTGGAAAAATTACAGCAAGGTTACAGATAATGATGAAATTCTCATATACAAGGGCATAATTTATGTACCAAATTCTTAGGAATTGAAAAATATGATATTGAGAGAAATGCATAATGTACCTTATGCTGGGCACTTAGGTTATCAGAAAACTATTGCAGCTATTAAGAGACAATAGTATTGGCCAAGCATGAAGAAAGAAGTTGTTGATTTTATTGACAAATGTTTGGAATGTCAAAAGGTAAATGCTTAGCATAGACACCCATCTGGTTTACTACATCCATTACCCATTCCTGAGTGGAAATGAGAAGTTGTAACAATGGATTTCATCACCAAACTACCTAGACCAAACAAGCAACATGATTCTATCATGGTAGTGGTGGATAAGCTTACTAAAGTTGCCCATTTTATTCCAGTTAAGCTCACTCACAAGGCAACCAACATTTCTGATGTTTATATGAGGGAAATTGCTCGATTGCATGGCATACCCAAGACAATTGTGTCTGATAGAGATCCAAAATTTACCTCAAAATTTTGGAAAGGATTATTTAATGGATTTGGAACAAATTTGAATTTTAGCACAACTTATCATCCAGAATTTGATGGACAAACAAAGAGGTTGAATCAAGTGATTGAGGATATGTTGAGGATGTATGTGATGGATAAACCATCAAAATGGGAAGACTACCTACACTTGGTAGAGTTTGCTTATAACAATGGGTACCAAACATCTCTAAAGATGAGCCCATTTGAGGCACTTTATGGCAGAAAGTGCAACACATGAGTAAGCTGGGATAACCCAGCAGATAGAGCAGTGGTTGGGCCAAATTTGCTCAGGGAAATGGAGGAGCAAATGATAAAAATAAAGCAAAATTTAAAGGCTGCCCAAGATAGGAAGAAACTCTATGATGATAAGGGCATAACTCATAGGGAATTTAAAGTGGTAGACCATGTATTCTTGAAAGTGAAAGCCAATAGAAGTTCCCTAAAATTGGGAAATTGTTCAAAGTTGGTAGCTCGCTATTGTGGGTCGTTTGAAATCCTAGAGAGGATTGGTCCAGTAGATTATATGATTGCATTTTCTGCATCTATGTCGATTCATAATGTATTCCATGTATCATTGCTAAAGAAATATATAACTGATGCTAATCATGTTATTGATTGGAATGTGATTCAGGTGGAGAAAGAAGACGCTTTTCAAGTGCATCCGGTACGCATTTTGGACCAGAAAATCAAACAACTATAGAATTGAGCCATAGGGCTTGTAAAAGTCCAATGGACCTGGTACAGTCCTGAGGATGCTACTTGGGAGAATGAGGATGAAATGCGGGCAAAATACCCACATCTTTTTGAGGATTTTTGAAATTTTGTTGTGTATGAGTACATAATGCACTGAGGACAGTGCATAAATAAGGGGAGGGGATTGTAATATCCCTAGGCTGAACCCAGTTGTAAATGTAAATACAAATGTATGTAAGCTGGTGAGTTGTTGATATAATTTTTGTATGCACCTTTCATGGCATAGTGCGTGCATGTACTATGCAATAAAATGATGAAGTGTGCACATTCCAAGATACTGCGCGCAACAACTTAAGTGCACGGGATTTTGAGGCCAGGGAGACTTTGTGTATATGCTGTGTTTTATAGGCTGGTGAGCCAGTTTTGTGATTATTAGGCCAAGGATCCTAGATGTTAAAGGCTAGTGCGCCTACTTTTGTATATGTCTCAGCATTAATATAAAATACATCATTGCGTGCATACCGACCACGATAAAAGAGTATGGGGGACTAAACTCCACTAGTTAGGGAAAGGGCGGGGGCTAAAAGTTAAGGAAAAGGCTTAAGCTAGGGAGCTTAAGCCAAAAAGGAATATTATATTAGTATTTCTTAAATAATAAAGTATGGATAATTATTTTATCCTAAGTTCCAATGTTGGGGACAAGTGGGCCAAAGTAGCTCCCAACATTACAAGTGTCAAGTTGGGGACATGCATACATATTGTTTGGACTTAGTTCATTTTCATGGATTCCTTCCATCATTTTCAGTCATCCATTCAACCATTCCATGATGATTCACACACGCATTGAGATATCCTTCGTACCTTCATGTCACTATACCTGAACCTGTATCCATGACCATACTTGTTTGTGTAGTTGGTTAGCTTGGGACATGGAATGAAGAAGTGGGTTGTCAGGCCCATGGGATCTTGAAGAGGCAAGTTGTCAGGCCCGTGAGAAATTTCTCTCTGGGTGAGAGAATTTCTCAGAATTGATTTCCTGAAGGTGCTAAACTTCAACTACATGGCTCTAAGACTTTCTGTCCAGCCTGTTACTGAAGCCTGAAAAGGAAGTGGGGCAGCCGAAGGACTATTGAGAAGAGAAGGGGCACACTTCCTTGGGTGGTACAAGCATGTGGGGAATGAGGGACTGTAGGATGTTAGTTTGAGTTGGAACCTATGATGGAGTCTTTCTTGTTGTCCATGATCCATTAGCCTGGTTAGGAACCCTTTACCCAGGTGGAGTTTAGTCCCAGCTCGGGGGTGACGCATTGTTGAGAGTGATGAGAAGTGTGGTCTAAGGATGGGAGGTTCGTGGAAGGAATGCATGCAGTTGGTGATATTATTACCAAGATAAGTGTCAACTGTATGAAAAAATTACACGCTGCATTGTTATTTGCGTGTTTATTTTTATGGGTTTGTCTTATGAATGGTTTATAACTGTGCTTATATTTATGGGTATTGCCTGTATATGATGGATGTATATGTTTACTGTCATTTCCATATGAATATGTGTATTTACAATATGTATTTATTTGTTTACATTTCATATATATATATTTCCGCAAGAGTTCTGTGATATATTTTAATTGCATGCATTTCAAAAAATTTATGTGGCATAACTCAGTTGAATGCTGGGTATGTTATAGTATGTTCCACAAAGAGAAAGAAAGAGTTCTCTCATGTATCGTGGCCCGACCTGGGTGGCCAAGGACGTTACATTTAGGTCTTCCTCTCCTGTAAACTTGGGCATGTACTTGAGGTAATATCCAACTGGGAGGGGATTCATATGTTAAGATAAAACGAGAGGGGCATACCGAGAAGCCACTATGGCATCCATCTTATTTCTATGCAGATTAGCACCTGCCATTGGGATGTGAACTGTAGGAGAACCAGTGGGAGATGGAGTCTAGACATGTGAGACTGGAACTGTGTTTCTATGGAAGAAGGAAAACAATTGAGTGTTGGGGGAGAATGATACGGGGCTCAAGGGAAAAAAAGTTCCCCCCTCTTTAGATGCAGCGACTGTGACAAGAGGAGTAGGGAGACCCAAGGTGGGACAACCTTCTAAGATTTTGGGTCTGAACCACTTTACAACCTCAGGTGAAACAGGGGTGTCAAAACTTTCTTATAAATGAGGTTTAGAAGGAGAGAGTTCGACAGGGAAACTCCCAAAATTTAAACTTCTGGAAACTCCAACAGATGGTATAATAGGAGAATTAGATGCAGCTACTGGAGTTTCAAAAGAAGTTTGTAAATTACCAGAATTAGTTCATATAGTAGTTGAAATCCCTTCTTGGGGGGTCTTTCCCTTTCTGATAATCCTTTCTGGGTCAACTTTAGGTGTATCCAGAGGCAGCTGTGGATTTGACCTCATGTGTCTGCTTTTAGGAGCCACAACTGAAACAATGGAGTCGCTAGGTGCAAGTTGCAATATTCAAGTTACTGATTTCTGATGCACCTTCAGAATCAAAATTTCTTTGTTATTTTATCCTAGGGAAATGTCTTAAATTGGTTCCCTGGAAACAATGCCAATAATGTTATCACTGAGAGTCACCCTCAAATTGCGAGAGGATAAGCCCAATACTCATCAGAATGTTTGGTGGATGTTGGTTTTATGAGTGGAGGTCAAATGGACAAAACTCAGTACAAGAATGATCTTAACCACAAAAACTGGACAAGCAATGCATAGGGAAGTGAGGGCCTTATTAACTTCAGTCAATGATTTGAGTTCAAGTTTGAGTAGAAGGAAGACTTAGTGAGAGAGGTGAACAAGATTGCTATGGGAATCCAACTTTCAAGCAACTTGGTGAAGAAAAACTCAGGCTCAAGAGCACTCTTGAACTCAAGTTTCAGACTCTGAAAGATATCACAACAACATAATGATCTTAGGAAAAAGTCTTAGGACCTAGCCTATGAAAGAGAGAGGGGAAAAAGGGGCAAGGCTACAGACATAGGTATTAATAACAAGCACCTATGACCACTAACAACTTCATGTGATAACACAAGCTATCACATAAATTCCACCACCTAGTACTTTATGCCAACTACTGAGACTGCAAGGTAAAGTAAACTTTTTACGTCACTTTGTCCCATATTACGCCACTCGTGCACATGGTTTTCTCCTCTTACCATGCCATGATATCCCATTTCGATGGGACGAACATGCTCAAACATATTTTTGATGATTTAAAAGCCACCCTATCCAATGCCCTTTTGATTAATCCCCCAGACTATGATCATGATTACATCCTCTACTTATCATCCTGTACCATTTCAGTCACAGGAGTCCTAGTCCAATTAGGGGATGATGGGCGTGAACATGTGATTTACTACATTATCAAAAACCTTTTAGGACCACCCTTAAAGTATAATCATGATGAAAAACTCGCGTTAACGGTTGTCCTCACAGTCCAAAAATCGTGACATTTATTTCTTCTTCAAAATATCAAGGTTGTGGCAGATTCCAACCCCATGGAGTACTTTCTTAGCTGACGACAGATCAACGGAAAGTTTTCTCGATGGATCGTTATTCTTCAGGAATATGATCTAGAGTTCTCCACTCCCAAAAGAAATAAATCTTTGGTCCTAGCCGAAATCATTATGACTTTTCCCCCAGACACCAAAGCTTCCCCCATCAATGAAGATTTCCCCGATGAACACCTCTTATTCATCTCCTCAGATGACCTCTAGTATGATGACCTTCTCAGCTACCTTCGTACACAAAATTTTGGGTCTCACCTCTCTAGAGATGACCGCCGACACATTCTCCATCAGGCTCCCTGATACCTCCTCATTGGAGACATTCTTTACTAACGTGGGGTAGATACCATCCTTCGACGATGTCTTACTATTGGCCCTCGACCAATTTTTGAGGAAACATTGGTCGTGTTTGACCATTCTTGGGACTTTGACATGCTGGTAGAAGATGGAGCGCCCAAGCGAAGCGGAGATCGTGGGATCTCACCCATTTTGTGGGATTTTTGGCCTTTTAGGGTTTATGTAATGGGTATGGGATATCAACCCATGGGTTTACCCATGTTTAGGCCTTTTTGTAATGTATAAATAAGTACCTAGGTGATGTAAGAAGCCGCTTGTGGCTAAGTGCTAATGTTAGCTATGTGCAAAGAATTGTAATTGGCTTAATGCAAGGGAATGTGTTAAGACTTGTAGAGCTAAGTGCCATAAGGGTCGAAACACAGTTATTGCTGGAAATATCACCATTGGACCGTTGAGACCGCGCCAATACCAGATGGATTCGTATTAATTAAGGCATTTCGACCTGTTGAAGGAATCCGTTACGACATTGCTTATTTAATTCATCGAGTGTCGTACCGGGACCACTTTTGCAAACTGAGATATTCAAGCTAACAGAGAATTGATCATAGACCATGTTGTACTGTCTGAACCTCGCCATTGACTCAATTACCTTGAGTGTCCATTCACCTACCCGAGTTATTTGATTATGAGTGTGCATGTCGGGTGACCTTAGCGCAGTAGACAAATCTATAGAAGAGATCTTGATCGACCTCATGGATGAGAAAGTCGTGTCTGTAGGTATACAAGCATCGTCAATGGGTAGATTGCAAGCATCCCCCTTGACTAGACATCGATCTGTGCCATCCCAAATCGTGACTGAGAAAAGAAGCAAGCACTGCGACGATCTAGCAAACGTGAAGCAAATCCCATTGGTCTTTCCTGACTACATCCCTCCTCTAGATGGAACAGTTAGTTGCGACAACATCCCACATGATTTTGAGTACACGCTAATCACTGTGTACCTCTGGAAGGTGATACGCGCAGTTGGACCGCAGTTGGGATTGATCCTAGATCTCAAGATCAGTGATTTCAACCTTGGAGACTGAAAGAACTAAGCGATGCTTGCACTGCATATATACTTGATGAAGACGACTGGGAAGAAGCCCAAGATAGTTCCCCAGCCATGGATTAAATATATCACGCGATCGACGATCTTGAACGTGATGAATATCCCCCACTTCGACAGACATCGGGAGGTTAACGTGTGTATTAAAATCCTCCTGTCGTGCTACCATGGAGGTTATCTCTGGTTAGATAGGCACATGAATTTGGATCCAATGCTAATCCACCTGATCACTGGATTGAGCATGAAAAGACCAGACCCTCACCAGTTCTACCCAGGGAAGACGTCAGATCGCTCTCTGGCACAATGGATCAGGAGGTGTATGGAAATGTGGAGAAGGGGAAGCGAGGCTACAAGGTAGCATCCATCCAGGATGGCACAGTGTGCCTAGATTTTTAGTTGATAGTGAGCAAGCTCGTCAGAAAGAACCATCCTACGCAAGTCATAGGGTTCGTAGTCGACCTCGTAGGGAAGTGTGTTGAAGGAATGAAGATGAACTGGGTAAGCTACCTGATCAATGAGTTAGAGAAGGACTACCATGAAGCGCAGGACCAAGGCTACAAATTTCACTTCAGTTGGTTGTTGATTCTCATTTCATTTATTGCTTGGGAGATACCTGAGGGAGTGACATTCTCGGAAGTCGAACCATCGGAGCCATTGACTATGAGTTTCACCACCTTGTGGTATATGAGCGATATGGCGAAGCAGTGGGAATCAAATGTGGTGTTCCATGCTTACTACCTACAACTCAAGCACACTATTGAATCATTCCCCCGAATGACCCCGAACACCTTGCATACAGACAGGCCACTAGCAAAGTTCCACGCAGACTGACACTTCATCTACATCACTGCGCGCAGGGATGAAAGTAAAGAGGAGCTGCAGTCTTACTATAAATTAATCGATGAAGACATGGAGGAGATAACCAAGGAATAGCCAGCCAAATTCCTTGTACTGGTCGGAGATGCAGAAATTTCTGACCCCAATATCATCGAAAGTCCTTTGGTCACCCAGACTAAGTATGATGGACATAGCAGTGCAAAGAAAAAGAAGAAAAAGCAAGAAGTGTAGGACATAAATAATGAGGAGAAGGACACCGTGTTGGAGGAAACTGTGCCTGACTCACCTAGAGGAGGAGGAGACGACAAAGTAAACCAAGAGGAGGAAGGGGAAAAAGACAATCAAGAAAAGGGTGAAGTGACACCATTAAAGGATCCCCTTACAAAGGTCAAGACATCAAAGCAAAGGAAGGTTTCTCCGCAGAAACCCTCAGCATGGAAGAAGACCCGAACCAATAAGCCTCAGTCGCAGAATGTGCTCACAATGGATGGTGTTGATCTCATCATCACAGCTGTAGAAGATTCTTCGGAGGATATCTTGTAGTGACATGAAGAAAATCAGGAGATGATGTATGACATAATTGAGGCAGAGCTGAAGGGGATACAACAAGTTATCAAGTCGATCCTTGCAGTGTCTATTGCGCTATCTTCAACAGAGACTATAGAATTAGGAGATGAGCCCACCCAATTATGCAGATTAGCAGATACAACAGAGACTCGACTTCGTCGAGTCTAAGAAGAAAAGGAGCTGGCCACAAAGGCCTTGAAGTAAGAAAAGGAGCAGGTCACAGAGGCCTTGAAGTAAGAAAAGGCGAAGGCCTTAGAGAAACTTCGGGTTGCGCAAAAAGAGAAAGATGACCTTAGGGTGAAGTTCGAAGAGGACAAAGAGAAAATCCAGAAAAAGAAAGATTAGCTGCTTGCAAAGAAAACTATGGTCAGAGAGGTAGTGACTAGAGCACTTCGCTCTGTGTTGGGCTCGACACAGATTGAAGAAGAGACAACCGAGAGCCAAGTGGGGAAGCTTGCTGAGGCCATTCAGCAACTTCAAGTAAGAGTAGTAGATCTAGAAATCCAAGCAATACCTAGCACTCCACAAGAAGTGCAGGATCATAGGGAAGAAACTGACAGGAGCACAGTAGAAAGAAGCAAGGCATTGGCCTCAGAATGTAAAAAACTAAGCAATCGAAGTGTGTAGACCTATGAGCGCCTTGCAGAAGACCCAGAGATGATGGGATTGGAGGCACAACTCCAGGAGGCGAAGCAACAGGCATCGACTGTGCAAGCACAGATGAAGTTGCTTACTGCAATGGAGAATATGAAGAGGCCATAGGAGCAGCACACAATCCAACAATAGGTCACTTACATCCAAAGAAGAGTTATGGAGGTGACACAGATACTCCAGCTGGTCCAGGATGAAGCCTGCACACTTTTTGAAGAGATCGAGGGACAAGGCTCACAGTTGGAACAGATGGTCGCGACAGTAGAACAATGCCTGGAAGGGCCTGTCACTGAGGAAGTAATTCAGGAGTTCATCGAGCAGGAAGCTTTGGAAAAGCAATAAGTCGAGGCAGCTTGATCTAAGATCGAGGCCTTTGAAGAAATATTACCCAGATTAGAGTAACTTGGGATGAGTCACATGTGAGTGTTGGGGGCCTGTTGGCCCTCAACCAAGTTTTGAGGAAACATTGGTCATGTTTGACCATTCTTGGGACTTCAACAGGCTGGTAGAATATGGAGCGCCCAGGCGAAGCGAAGATTGTGGGATCTCACCCATTTTGTGGGCTTTTTGTGATTTTAGGGTTTATGTAATGGGTATGGGATGTTGACCCATGGGTTTACCCATGTTTAGGCCTTTTTGTAATGTATAAATAAGTAGCTAGGCGATGTAATAAGCCACATGTGGCTAAGTGCTAGTGTTAGCTATGTGCAAAGAATTGTAATTGGATTAGTGCAAGGGAATGTGTTAAGACTTGCAAAGCTAAGTGCAAGGGTATTGTAAGAGGCTTTGTGCACAAACTATGTAAGGCTTTGTGCTGTGACCTAATTTGGGGAAGGAAGATCTGGCGAGGTGCGTGCAAATATCCTGTCCTTTGTGGAGTTGGCTCTGTGGCTTAGTGCCTGTAAGAAGATTGACGAAGGCTAATAAAGAGGAAGAAGAAGTTGGTGGATGTAGCCCCACACTGGGGTGAAACATGTATATCCTGTGTTGTTGTGCTTTGTGCAATGTTGTTCATAATGTTTATGTATCTATTTTCTTAGTGCATTATTCTTGATGTGTGATAGGTAGATCCATTGATGCTTAGTGCTTTATATATGAATAAATGCTAGATCTGCTCTGATGCTATGTGCTAAATGGTTAGATGTGCTTAAATATTGATTACTACTGCACTGGTCTGTAATAAGGGTTAATATACGATGTGAATAAGAATCATAACTTAATGCATATCGTTGGCTAAGTGCTCTATTAAGTGTTGTAATCACAAATCTGTGTCCCAGCTAGGTTGTAGACACTTGATTCCTGCAACCGCCCCTGCCTCTACCTCAGGTGAGACTTCATCTACTTCGCAGGTGTTTCCAAAAGGGCCGGTAGTTAGGGTTTTGTTGGTGCGTTGAGCCCTGGGTCTGCCCATGTGCCAACACTTACCATTGACGAAGCCGACAAAGTCTTGAATGTTTTCCACAATGATGCTTGAGATGGTCACCTCTCGGGTATATCTATCGCCCAAAAAATCGTTCGAGCAGGATATTTTTGGCCCACTTTGTTTCATGACTACATCCATGCTATCAAGCGATGCGATAAATGCCAGCTTTATACAAACAAATGATGAGCTCCACTAGCACTTCTACACCCAATCATCATGACCGACCCCTTTTGTAAATGGGGCATAGATTTCATGACTTGCCATTCTCCATCTAGTAATGGACACAAGTACATTATGGTGGTAGTGGATTATTTTACCAAATGGGCCGAAGCCATGCCCACATTTAACAACACTGCTGACACAACAACACATTGTTTCTTCAACCATGTCACTACCTAGTTCGGAGTCTCACAACAATTAGTTTTCGATCATGGTAAACACTTTGAGAACGATATCTTTGAAGAACTCTCCTCAAAGTTAGGCTTCACCCATGAGTTGTCCTTCCCATAATACCCTCAATACAATGGGCAGGTCAAGGCTATCAATAAAGTCCTCAAAACCATGCTACAATGCACCGTTAACAAACACAAGACCAATTGGAATCATATGTTGTTTTCAGCTTTATGGGCCTATCACACGGTTGTCAAAATGACCACCAGTTTTACACTGTTCCACCTCATCAATAGGATTGAAGCTAGAATCCCTATTGAGTGTGAAATCCCCACATTATGCACTGCCATAGAGATCTTACCTGACACTGCTCCAATGGAGTGGAGCCTACTGACCTTAGAGTCCCTTGATGAAGACCATCGATCTTCATTACAACACAACGAGGCAGCTAAAAATTGATCCAAAGCCATCTTTGACTGCCATGTTAACCTTCACTCATTCAATGAAGGTGATCTTTTGTTAGCCTATGATATCGCCCATGCTAGTCTCGACCATGGGAAATTCGAATCATTATGGCACGACCCATTCATCATCCAACATTGCCTCACTAGAGGTGCCTACATCTTGGCCTCTCTAAATGGCTCCCCCCTCTAAGAACCTGTCAATGGGTTGTACTTGAAGAATTTTTATTCCTAAGCATAGCCCCCTACCTTAGGTTTCTCCTTATACACATTTGTAGAGTTTTTAGTCTTATTTTACATCAGCCACCACTCATCATGTCTGATATATCACCCATGTTGTGACAGATGTATCATCCATCCACCTACAACATTGGTTACGCTGACGGTGCCAGCCACTGGACCTAGAATCTCGCTTCGGCTTCTTGGGCCATCTATACCCCCTCACATGTGCTACTCCATTCCAACGACATATGCTTAGGTCTGACCACCAATAACCAAGCCAAATATGACACTATCATTGGTCTCCTCGCCAAGGCTAGTCACTGCCACATTCGTCACCTTAGCATTCTATTAGATTCCCAGCTCATCGTCCTGCAACTCAACAACGTGTATCATGTTCATGATCCTTTCCTCTTCCACAAATAACTACAAATTAGACTCCTATCTCACAACTTTGATTGTATCACATTTACACATATTCCAAGGAACCTCAATCAAGTATCAGTTCACATGGCTAACCTAGTATTTGATTGGCATTTATCACGTTAAAAACATTTCATATACATAGCATGATATAGTTGTCAAAGATAGAAAAATACATCACACCCATAAACACAAAACACAGAGACAAGGATGATCATCAATATATCCACTATATATCAAAAAGGTCATCATTGTTTTACAAAAAATATATATACACATATGCCCGTAGGCTCATAACTGTCATCATCACTATGAATACAAAATTGGGTATCAACTACCCTATAAAAAATTGGGCCCACAGACCCATACATATCAACTCAGCACTCACAGTGCCCCTAGAGTTCCCCCCCCCAGGTCCCCTATTAGCAGGAGGTACCCCACCAGCTCGGGGCACTCCAGCCCTAGGAGGCAACCGACTTGTCATAGATGCCTCCACCACTGCTGCCCTGCAGATCAACACCCACCACTCTACTGGTACTCCTACACACTGGTCCAAGACCTCGCTGTCCTGATATGGGCTCACATGCCCTCTGGAACCGCCTGTAGGAACCGTTCAAATCGACGACGTAGATCCTCTAATATTGCTGCCACATCCCCCTGTGGCTCTCTCGAAGGTCCTGCATCGGCATCATCTCATCGACACCTCTACCTAGCCCTCGCCTCTGTTGGCTCCCGTCGAGATGGATCCCAAACAACCTCAGCCTCCCAACCCCAGGGTACAACATCTGCAAAACAACCCAGATATAATGTCAACATCCATACACATTTATGATCATCGTTATCTACCAAAATAAAAAATACAGATAACACACATACCTCTATGATCCCAGTCCTCTCGAGGAGGTAGCACCATGTCTAGATCCTGTTTGTAATCCATACCAGTGTATGGAAACTTTAAGATCACCTGCAACATTTTCCACCACACTCGCGAAACTGTGGCCGTAAAGTAATGGCCACCCTGCCCCCCACCATGATGGGTAAAAACATGCACCCACCGCATCAACCGAGGCTCTCACCGCGACGCTAGCACCAATAGAATCTGAGGGTGCAATAGGGGCACCCTCTCCAAGAACCATGCAACCAAAACTGACCCAAACACAAAGTCACAGGAATCAGCATGCCGACACTAGTTGAGCTAGGACACCATCCGGGTCTGCATCATCACACTCCATGCGAACAAGTCACCATCCAAGACCTCCTCAACCACTCTCAGTTGTCCACCTGTGATCCGCTGAGTGGCTAAGGATCCATAAATCCTCACTACCATGGCTGCTATTCACTTTGTAAATAGGTCATCCAACGCCTCAATTCGCACCACCGAACCTGACATAGGGTTCGGCCCAGAACAATGTCTCACCGTGATAGTCTCTACCCTATCCTCCCCTGGTATATGGGGATCAATAGCCAATTCCCTTCCCTAGAATGGGAGTCCTGTCAAAAAATAAACGTCCTCTGTTGTAGAGAATGAAAACTGCCCCCCCCGCACCACAAAGCACTGCAGGTCAGTGCTCCACATCTGAATCAGAAGCTATAGTATGAACTCATGTGACCATATCAGTGGATAGTCAAAGAACTTCAGTAAACCACAGGCTATGAAATGTCTGTGCACTACTAGCTGCTCCCTCACAACCTCTCTCAATCGATCCTAGTATCGCTCTTGTCAATGGACCAACATCATCCCCAACTCTGCTGATCACCTACATTCACCTAGAAAAACCTGATCAATTGCCTCATACATTAAAAAGTTATAATAATAAAAATATATATACACCCATGAGCCGACACACAGTGCACAAATTTATCTGATACAATCGCGCATCTGTGCACAACTATTTGTCATATAGATGCACACTCATGCGCAATTGTCACACCCACAGCTGCACGTGACTGCACAACTATCCATGAGACATGCACACATCCTATGCGTGCCTTTCTTTCCACCCCACGCACCCATATGCACGACTATAATCCCCATAGTCGCACATTATGCGAAGGTTTCCCCATAATAGTCGTGCATTCATGAATGCACGACTATTTGGGCTAAACCCACACATAATGTGCGGGAAATTAACTCCTACTCGCACACCCATGCACAGGTATTCATCTATTTCCCGCTCACTATTGTGCACCTACCCTTAAAACACCCTATACGATTCTCCATACAACCCCTAGCTAACATTCGTCAAATTCACAAATGTCGGACGATAAGGTCACTAAACTGTCTCTCGCAACTCCCAGATTGGTAGCCCCAATCTCCCGCAATCTTCCAAATCACCTCACATCTCTCTCACTAGATCAACAATAGTGTCGGTGCAAATGAGGTGGCATTGTAGGCCCACCATCCACATATAGGCCCTTTTTCCAAACTTCCACATTCTGGTACAGGAGCTCAGAGCCTTCGTTTTCCGAAATGTTCTTGGCCACGAGATCCTGATCCAACCATCTACACATTCATATTCCCCTGGTTATCATATGCACTTCTCCCCGGAGGAGCATTTTTTTTCATGCCACGTTCAGGTACACATTTTTTTCATGCCACATTCATATTCCCCTTAGGAGCTAATCAAAGAGGTCATCAATTCTAGGTAGAGGATATTTTTTCTTCACATTGGATTTATACGGTTGTCTAAAGTCAATACACATCCTCAATGTTCCATCCTTCTTTTTAACAAAGAGTACTGGTGCTCCCCAAGGTGAAACACTTGGGCGTATGTACCCTTTCTTCAACAAGTCTTCTAGCTTCAGTTGTAATTATTTTAATTCCTCGGTACTGATTCTATAAGGATTTTTTGACACCAAGGCAACTCCTGGTACTAAATCAATAGTGAAATATGTATCCATATTTGGTGGTAATTCTGGTATTTCTTGGAATACATCTTCAAACTCATGCAATGCTGAAAAATCTTCGAGACTTGGCCCTTTGGTTTTTTCTGGCTCCTCCACATAAGTTGCATAAAATTGACGTCCTTTCCTAAAACATCTCTTCAATTGTAAGGCTGAAATATCCCTTATAGAAATGGATCTTGGAATTCCTTTCACAATGCTATGTTTTCCTTCTTCATCAAGACATGTATATGTCTTGTTATGACAATCTAGGACAACACAATCCTTATCCAACCAATCCATTCCAATTAAGATATCATAAGATCCTAATTTTATGATATTCATATCAACATTAATACTCACTCCATTCATATTTATTGAACAATCTTTGACAGTTTCATTGATCCTTCTTTTGGTTCCAGTGGCTAGCTAAACCAAACATGATTTTTCAAGTTTACTTTTCTCCAAATGAAATATGCCCAATATTTTAGGATTAATGTAACTATGGATTGCTCCTGAATCAATTAAAATAGAAGTAGGTTGACTAATGATCTTACCTTCCACCTTAATCATATGGGATTGGTGTTTTGTTTATCGATCTTCCAAGGATGCATATATTCTTGGAATATTTATGCCCATGTATTCTATTGTAGTAACCTCTTGAATGTTGTGAAATGTCCTCATATTGTCTTATTTGTGAGGGAAATCCTTGTACATGTGATCTTCTTTACATCCCAAACATTTGATTGGTGGTCTTCCCATTTTTCCCAAGGACTCTTCCCTCTTGGATTCATTCTTAGTAGGATGATCTTGTTGATTTGTATCAGGACAGTTTATGTTGAAAGGAGGTTTGAATCCCTTCCTTATTTGATCATATTTCTCCTTCTTCTTATCCTTCCAAGACTTCCAATTCAATCTCTGAGATGAAAGTTATGGATTCTTGAAAAATCCACTTTCAACCCATTTGTGCATTTTCTCCATTGGTGCAATTTTACTGGAAGACCAACTTATTTCAACTACAAAAGAAAATATATCAATAACCAAGTAAAATTTTGTATTGGGAACTGATAATAATAATAATGGTGAACACATAACAACATTCATATTCTCTATCTATCACTCTATTATGATTCTACAACAATATGGAATCTACAACTTTGTCCTTTTTACAATTTTTTTTCCAGACTTATAATTTTTAGCAAAACTGCCTATCTCTCAATCTGTGCACTTCTGGAAAAACTTCATTAAAAGTCCTGGGAATTCTTGGTTACCGGGTGCAAGCCCCGGAAGTGATGATTGATGATATTCAATTCATTTCACTAGTTTCAATCCCACTTCTTCACCCCTGTGAGCATCACCCGAGGCAATGAGTGCCAAGTAAACTATTAAAATCATGAGAATTATTGATCAGTTGCAACTAATACTCATAGATATGGGTCATAGATTAATGAATTACTCTATGCATTTAATACCAAAAAATGATGTCTAATATGTTGCACTATGGAAGCCCCTTGTTATCACTGAAAAATCATCTGGAACATTACAAAAAATGGTTGAAGAAAGACATCAATTCCATGAACAATTAGTACACCCACAACATCAAAATCCATCAAAAAGGCATAAAATTATATACTTTGTTCATAAATCAAAGTGCACAAATTCACCAAAGGAAGCGTGCACAGTGTGCACAGAATGCACAGGCCAACACAACCCTAATTGTGCACTATGCACAGGATTTGTGACTATCTACGAGAAAACCCGCACACTTCTCATTAATGATGCATTTATGAATCTTGGCAGCCTCTCAACCACTTCCAGTCCGACCCCCAACACGATTTGACACTCAGATCTGAGAGAAATCTAGCTTGGAGGCTGGTCAAGGGATAGGAAGTGCCCTAAAAGACCCCTTGTTCACATAATAACCAGTTACATCTTGCCATGAATGTACACTATAAATATGTGCCATGGGTGTGCTAGAAAAATAAGAACTTCAAGGTATTGTTATGTTGCAAGAATTCTTCTTGGAGAATCCTCATTTCTCTTTGAATAATTCAAGCACTATAGCAAGGGCCATTCCACTCACCTCTTGAGAGGATTGGCATTGTATTTCTTCACCATTGTTACTTGCCATTATATGAAGAGAAGAGCTCTCTATTAGGGAACTCAAGAGCCCTCTCAAGGAGGAAGAGGGGATTCATAAGTCCCTTCCTTTATCTACGGTGCTAGCCTATCAATACATTGATCCATTGGTAGCTATATGATTGTCATTTTCATTTTTCATGGTTCTAGTTCTTGCAAGTTTTTCTAATCTTTGTTTCCTTTTGTTTTTATTTTTATTTCCTTGTTTCATGTGTATTTGGTTATCTAATCAACTCACAACTCTCTGTCTTGTTTAGCTGACTTAACTAGGAAAGTAAGTGATGTGTTTTTTCTCACCCATGTGACAAAACCAACACAACACCCCTCTATGCTTAAATAATAAGAGTGAAGGGATCTCTAACTGGATAGTTCATAAGGCACAATACTTTCTAAGGTTTTGCAAATGGGGTAGGAAGTTAAGTGGGCTTGATTGTGGAGAAAACTCCATAGTTAAGCACTCTTGAGCTAGAGGCGTCTTGGGATGGATGACTACCTGGGAAGTATTGGTTACCAGGTGCAAGCCTAGGAAGTGATGATTGATGCTATGTGATTCATTTCACTGGTTTCAATCCCACTTCTTCACCCCTGTGAGCATCACCCGATGTAATGAGTGCTAAGTGGACTATTGAAATCATGACAATTATTGGTTAGTTGTGACTAATACTCATGGATATGGGTCATAGATTAATGACTTACTCTACGTAGTTAATCCCAAAAAATTATATCTAATATGTTTCATTGCGGAAGCCCCTCTATGCTTAAATAATAATAGTGAAGGGAGTTCTAACTGCACAGTTCATAAGGCACAATACTTGCTAAGGTTTTGAAAATGGGGTACCAAGCTAAGTGGGCTTGATTGTGGGGAAAACTCCACAATTAAGCATGCTTGATCCAGAGGCATTTTGGGGTGGGTGACCACCTGGGAAGTCCTGGTTACTAGGTGAAATCCCCAAAAGTGATGATTGATGCTATGCGATTCATTTCGTTGGTTTCAATCCCACTTCTTCACCCCTATGAGCATCACTTGATGCAATGAGTTCTAAGTGGACTATTGAAATCATGAGAATTATTGGTCAGTTGTGACTAATACTCATCGATATGGGTCATAGATTAATGACTTACTCTATGCAATTAATCCCCCCGAAAATGATATATAATATGTTGCATTGTGGAAGCTCCTCTATGCTTAAAACAAAGTTGTCTGTCTTGATGAGTATATACAATTTTGAGTAGATAAATTTTTTCAATTTTGTGATTTGAGGTCACTTTTCCTCTAAAAATCCAAAAAATCCCCAAAAAGTGGCCCAAAATAGTGGATTTTGGCTTATTTCATCTTCCCCATTCCAAACCCCTTATAATTTATTCAATTCCTTAATGGATTATTTCCATGTTTTCTTCCTATATTCTCTACAAATATTTCATCTAAATCTATATATTTGTCACTCATTTGGACCCAGATCTTTAAAAAATACTATTTTGCAATTTCTAACAAATCCAAGCAGAAATGGATAGTGGACCTCTTTGAAACTTTTGTACCCCTCCTTACAGTGGAAAAAATCCAGAAGTTTCATATCAATATGACTTAATCTGCTCCATTTATGGCAATCTATTGACGTGGTTGATGATGTGACACTATGAGTCCACATGGCACCCTAAGAGGATGCCATGTCACCTCTCCAACCACATGGCCTACCCTGTCATCTTCTTGTCATCCTCCCTCTCTCTCTCTCTCTCTCTCTCTCTCTCTTCTACCTTACCTCTACACTTAATATAAAAATAACTTATTAATACAGGACCCACCTGTACCGACTGCCACATGGAACCATCATAGAGGCCCATGTCATCAGTGGTTTCCACCTCCACACCTTATCTTCGACGCACAACCTATGCCCACCCCAAATCTAACGACCGATATTAGTTAAGATCAACGATGGAGAAGCCACATCGCATCAACACCATGCTCGAGGGTTAACACCCCCTCCACGATGCAATGTGTGAACTTGCATGCCTCCTAGATCCAATGGTGGAGATTAGGTGAGATCAATAGTGGAGATGTAATATACTAGATATAAAAAGTATGCAGAACAGAAATAAAATGCTAGAAATGGCAGAATAATAGTAATATAACTAGCATAATCTCCACAATAACAAAGAAATGATATAAGAACAACAACAAAAATAGCACTTTGATTAAGAAAGCAATGTTCATGTGCCTCTTCAAGGGGGCAACCTCTAGTCAAGCAGTGCTCTATTACAATAATCTCCAAGCTAGGGTTCTCATACCCTCGACCCTTATTTATACTAAATATGTCTATAAAAAAAAAACATCTAGAGGAAGATCCTTCTAGAAGCAAAAGCTTCTATTAGGTCTTCTTACATCCACCTTATTCTATTTTATTGAAAGGCCTTATTAATATTGACCTTTATTACATATGAATATATTTCTCTACCTATGTGCGGGTTAGGACCCTAACATGTCCGCCCCCTTAAAAACAACCTTGTCCTCAAGGATTGAGATGTGGAAACTGCTGCAAAATGGTAACTGGTTCCCATGTGGCATCTGTTGGAGTTGTATCTTTCCACTGGACTAGCACTTCCTTGATGGTTCTCTAATGTAGGCGATGCTCACACTGGTCCAAAACTGCTTCTGGCTGTAGCCAAATGGATCCTTCTTCAGCTAACTTGGGAAGGTTGGTTTGAATTTGGCACCTGGTTTCAATCACCTTCTTTAAGCATGAAACATGAAAAATAGGATGTAGCTTCGAATGACTGGGCAGAGATAACTGATAGGCGACTTGTCCCACATGCTTGAGAATTGTATAAGGACCATAAAATTTGGGCACTAACTTCTAAAAATGATCGGCCTTGAGGGAAGATTGCTTGTAAGGTTGTAGTCGCAGAAACACCTGATCCCCTTCTGCAAATTGACGTTCAGAGTGACCTTGATTCGCTTGTTGCTTCATGCGATTCTGTGCCATGACCAAGTTCTCTTTGAGGGTACGGAGAATATCCTCTCAAACTGTAAGTGTTTGGTCAACCGCCTAGACCTTCGAGGTACCCAGTAAGTATGAGAGAACTAAAGGTGGCTTTTGTCCATATACTTCCTCAAAAGGAGTCATGCGTGTAGTTGTATGGTAGGAAGTGTTGTACCACCATTCAACGAGGGGTAACCATTGAGCCCACTGATTTTTATTTTTAGAGGAAAAACACCTCAGATAGGTTTCCAAACACTTGTTGAAAACTTCCGTCTGACCATCAATCTGGGGATGATAAGTTGTGCTAATATGCAATTGGGTGCCCTGTAGCTTGAACAGTTCTTGCCAAAAATTACTTGTGAAAGTTGGGTCACGATAAAAAACAATACAATGCGGAATGTCATGAATCTTGAAGACCTGGTCCATGAAAATTTGAGCCACCGTGGATGTAATAAATGGGTGTTGAAGAGTGCAGAAATGAGCATACTTGGAAAGGCGATCAACAACCGCCATTATGACTGATTTATTTCCCGATTTGGGTAAGCCAGTAATAAAGTCCATAGAGATATCCTTCCAAATAGTAGGTGGAATCAGAAGTAGTTGTAGTGTTCCTAAAGATTTAACTATTTCTCCCTTGTTACGTTGACACCCATCACATTCAGCGACACAATTACGGATGTCCTGTTTCATACCATCCCAGAAAAAAGAATGTTTGACCCTGTCATATGTTTTGGTGAACCCAGAGTGCCCCGCTATGGGTGTAGCATGAAGCTCAGAAAGTACCGTGGATTTAAGCTTTGATTGTTTACTTAAATACAAACGACCTTTGTATCGAAGCTCATCCTGGAGCCAAGAGTACCCTGGGGGAGTTGGATCATTGGACTGCAATTTCTGGATCAGATGCGAACTTTTGGGATCTTGTAGCCATTCCTGGCGAACAGCTTGGAGCCAATCTGGTATAATGAAGGAAAGAGAAAAATGGGACCATTCTTCTTCATATTTTCGGGAAAGTGCATCCGCCACCACATTGTATTTTCCTTTCTTGTAAATGATATCATAATCATATCCAAAGAGCTTAGTCACCCATTTTTGTTTCTCCAGGGAGGAAATGCGTTGTTCCAGAAAATACTTGAGGCTTTGATGGTCTGTCTTAATTTGGAAACATTGCCCCAAGAGATAAGAATGCCATAGATCAACGGCATGCAGTATAGCCAACATTTCCTTTTCATAAATGGGTTTTCCCAGATTCCTTTCAGATAGTTTCTTGCTGGTGAAGGCCAAAGGTCCACCCTCTTGCATAAGGACAACACCAATTCCTTTCCCTGAGGCATCAAATTCCAACACAAAGGTCTTTGTGAAATCAGGAAGGGCCAGAACCAGAGTGGTGCACATGGCCATATTCAAGGTTTGAAAAGCTTGAGAAATGGCTAGAGTCCAAGTGAAAGAGTTATTTTTTAGGAGAGTAGTGAGAGGTGTTGCAATCTTTCCATAATTCTTAACAAACTTGCGATAATACCCTGTTAAGCCCAGAAATCCACACAAGATTTTGAGTGTATTTAGGTGCGGCCAATCTTGCATAGATTCAATCTTTTTCAGATCCACCCTGATGCAATCCTTGCCAACCAAATGACCCAAGTATTCTACTTCTAAGGCACCAAAAGCACATTTAGACCGTTTCAGGAAAAGTTGGTGCTAGGAGAGTAGATGGAGAAATCGATCCACATGAGTAAAATGGTCTGTCCAGTTTTTGATATAAATGAGGATATCATCAAAGAAAACTAAGACAAAATGATGGAGAAAGGGACGGAAGACATGATTCATGAGGCTTTGGAAGGTGGAGGGGGAATTACACAATCCAAAGGGTATGACCAAAAACTCATAGTGGCCTTCATGAGTTCGAAAGACCATCTTGGGAATGTCTGCCTCTTTCATACGTAACTGGTGATAGCCCGAGCGAAGATCAAGTTTAGTAAAGAATTGGGTGCCACTCAATTCATCCAGGAGGTCATCAATGACAGGAAATGGGAAATTTGTCTTTAATGGTCAGTTTGTTGAGGGCACGGATGTCAAGACACATTCACCAAGAACCTTCTTTCTTCAGGACCATGACTACAGGTGAAGAGTAAGGGCTTGTACTAGGGTGGATAACACCTGCATTAAGGAGTTCTTGGACCATTTTCTCAATTTTATTTTTTTGTGAAAAGGGGTGGCGATACGAACAGATATTGGGAGGAAGGATTCTGGGTACAAGGGGAATGGAATGATCATGAACACCACGGGAAGGAGGGATTCCTTGGGGAGTGGAAAATACCATTTGATGTTTAGAAAGGAGGGATTTGAGGTCTTGCGGCACCGAGGGTGTCTCTGTTGCTTGTATGGCATGGAGTTGGGCAATGACACCAGAATGACCTTTTTTGAGCATCTTTTCCATGTGATGGGAACTAATGATCTCAGGTGAACCAACGGTGATGCCTTGGAATTTATATTGGTGGCCTTCCTGGTCGCATTGCATGGTTAATTCCTGAAAATCCATGAGAATGGGACCCAAAGACCTTAGCCAGTCTGCACCCAACACAATGTCACAACCGCCCATGTCGATAGCAAACATGTGGGATTTTAGGTGGTAGTCACTGATTTGGAGACGCACATTTTCACAGCGCCCTCCACATTTCATGGAACCACCATTGGCAATCATGATTTGGAAATTGTTGACGGCATGGATGTAGCAATGAGTTTCTTGGGCAATGCGGCGATGAATAAAATTATGGGTGCTTCCATTATCAACCAGAATGATGACCTTCTGATGCTTGATGTAACCGATTAACTTGAGGGTTTGGGGAGTGGAGAAGCCAGTGAGAGCATTGAGGGAAATGACAGGTTCTACTTCGGGAGGGTCTGAGGGAGGGGTTATGTCAGTGATTTCAGGTGACTTAGACACAAGGGGAGTTTCAAGATCCTCTTCCGAAATATCCTTAGAGATGGCCATAAAAATCTTTTGTTACTTACACTTGTGGCCCGGGAAATATTTATCATCACAATTATAACAAAGGCCTTTGAGTTGGCGTTCAGCCATTTCATCCCTGGTCAATTTTTGGATCTTTAGTGGGGCAGAGGGAGGAGTGGGATTTACGGGTTTAGGACGAGGGAAAAAGGAGGGTTTTTGGTTTTGAGAAGATACAACTTGTTGTGCTTCTTTATCTCTTTTATTAGCCTCCACCCAACTTGAAGGTCGAGCCATGGGGACATGGGCCCGAATCTCATCCTTGAGGCCACTGATAAAACGCTCTTGAATGAAAGCATCAGTCATGCCCTCTGTTTGAAAAGCTAGGCGCTCGAAGGAAGCTATAAAGTCTTCCACTATTCTTGATTGTTTCAACTTTGTCAAACAGCCCAAATGTTTGGTGTCAGTGCCAAAGCATTCATAAAGCTCAGTCACAAATTGTGTCCAAGCAATATACCCTTGATGGGAAGTTTTTCTCCAGTTCCACCATTGCCAACATTCTTGATCTAGATGGAGAACACCATACCGGAGTTTGTCCAAGTCATTTGTAATGCTGTATAAATAAAAATAATGTTCCATTTGGGTTACTCAACCAGTGGGGTTCGAGCCATCAAATTTGGTCACGTCCACCCGCAGAAGGCATAGGTCACGTTGAAAGTGATGGTGTTGAAAGTTATGGGAATGGGAGGATTGTTCACCTTCAGTCTTTGGAGGTGCATCAAACAAAGGGTCATCTATAGGGATCTTCAGTTTGGTGCAGAGTGATGCAAAGACAGATTCAAGCTGGGTGGTCAGTTCTTTTTTGACTTCCTCCATTGAGGACTGCATGGTTGTATTCATGGTTGTATTGATGGTTGTATCGATGGAGGCAACATTGGCACTGAGTTGTTTCACTTCTTTTTGGGTCTCGAGGAGACCAGATTGCAAGGTGTTGAAGCGAGCTTCCAAGTCTTGGCTATGGGTATGGGCCATGAGAATGGGGGAACTGAAAAGGGGAGGGAGGGGTCAAAAATTTTGCCGAAAAATGATATGGATGAATGTGATAAGGGTGAAGAGATGAGTCCAATGGAATAGGTCTCAAATAATGGTGAAATTTTTTTACACCTGTGGAGTTATACTCCGGTTTGAAGAATACTGCAAAGATGAAATCCCCAAATGCTTAACCAGTAAGAAAAGTGTAGTGATTTGGCAACCTGAACACAGTTGCGCGGCAACAGATCTTGTCTGCTTTAATTTTTTTATGTTTCTATCCCCCAAGGGTTAGGTATTCAAGGGTTCTACAGATAAGGGTTTTTCCTATGCTATAGCTCTTTGATATACGTGCGGGGTCCAACAATAGTACTCGACCCAATATCTCAGGGAACTAACTAAGGAGGATAGACCATACCCTTATCCATACTACCCGACTATCTAGGTAATAAAGAGTATCTTTCCGAGTGCTATTCTCGGTGGCACTATAGCAGTCAGGTGGCTGATCCGTTTATCTAAAGAGGGCTTCAGGAAATCTAGGTCGATCCATACACAGGTGCTGTCTGATGCGCTACCACTCGAAGGGGTACCAATAGGGGTTACAAGGGTGACCAACAGATGTGCACTTAAGAACCACTTGTATTTCCTACGTGTATGAATCCCTCAACTATAGGTTTATGCACGTAATGACAGATTTCTGTGGCTTAAAGACGCCAGAATATGTCTCTACCCTGGAAAAAAAATTCCCACAATTTATGCCAAGGAAAGTGCTCTGATACCACTTGTAATATACCAGATATAAAAAGTATGCAGAACAGAAATAAAATGCTAGAAATGGCAGAATAACAGTAATATAACCAGCATAATCTCCACAATAACACATAAATGATATAAGAACAACAACATAAATAACACTTTGATTCATAAAGCAATGTTCATGGGCCTCTTCGAGGGGGAAACCTCCAGTCGAGCAACGCTCTATTACAATAATCTCCAAGCTAGGGTTCTCATACCCTCGACCCTTATTTATACTAAATATGTCTATCAAAAGAAGCATCTAGAGGAAGATCCTTCTAGAAGTGGAATCTTCTATTAGGTCTTCTTACATCCGCCTTATTCTATTTTATTGAAAGGCCTTATTAATATTGACCTTTATTACAT
>JZKD02S0715394.1:624935-643441 GCA_000966675.3 Picea glauca | reverse complement strand
AGGATGGGTGCCACATGTTGAATTTTCTGATTTTCAGATCTGATAATTATTGCCTTATGATTTAAATGCTACTGTTATCATATAATAATTACACATTGAAAATCTCAACAAGACTTGACGAACTTGATGAGAGGTTATTGTAAGTAAATATTATATGAGATGATATATTACAATTGAGGGCCCCAATATATATACTTGGGTGGAGTGCCCTTTCATTAATGGACATGTCTTTTCCATTATTGTCTTTTAATTAAATAATTAAATAATTTATTATTAATTATTAATTATCAATTATATATTTATACATTATATTATAAATATATTATTTATACATAATATTTATGTTGATGATTATTTCCTCACATGCACGTCTAATTAATATAGATTACTCCATCCTGGAGAAGGAAAATGTGAGAGAATCTCGAGTCTCTATCACTCCTAGTCAAATCATCATGAAAAATAGGAGAGAGGTTATGTCTGGTCCATTCACCAGTAGCCAAATCAACATGGCCCTATGAGTGAATGTATCATCCTCCCCTGGTCAAATTAGCATGACCAATATAGGATAATTTCTGCATGATACTGCTAACTGGAGAAACATCAACATCCTGGGCCATTCACCACTAGCCAAATCAACATGGCCCCACGGGTGAATGTATCATTCTCCCTTTTTCAAATTAGTATGACCAATCTGGGAGAATGTATGCCTGATGTTGAAACATCAACCCTCCCTCTCAGCAAGGGAGACATTCTACATCACGTAAATCTTGTCTATGAAGTATACAAACTTCACCCTAGACAGAGGCTTGGTGAGAATGTCCACAATATGCTCATTTGTGGATATGTACTAGAGCCTTACTTCTCCCTTCTTTACCATGTCTCAGATGAAGTGATATTTGATCTCAATGTGCTTCGACCTATCATGAAATACTATATTCTCCAAAAGATTGACACAACTTTGATTATCACAATGTATCAAGGTCGTCTCTAGCTCCTAATCAAATAGTCTTGCAAGAAGCTTCCGAAGCCATACTGCTTCATGACTTTTGACACTGGCTGTGATATAACCTTCCTTTATTGTACTGAGTGCTATATAAGTCTACTTACTTCTAATCCAAAATATCATAGCTGATCCTAGGCTGAAGCAACACCCTGAGGTGCTCTTTCTATCTACTACACACCCTGCCCTAGTCAGAGTTTGTATATACCTATAGCCTCACTTCACCATCTGAGACATATCTCATACCATATCCAACTGTACCACAAATGTACCTCAAAACATTCTTTATTGAAACCCAATGGAACTTCCTCAGATCAACCATAAACTAGCTCAGGGTGCTCACTACAAAGCAAATATCTAGCCTGGTGTTAACCAAGTACATCAAGGATCCAATCATCTACTTGTACATAGTGGGATCCACCAAATATGAATCTGAAGTGGAGCCACTCAACTTCTTCATATTTTTCATCATAGGTGTATCCATGGAATTACAGTCCATCATACCGAATCTGCTCAAGATATCAACTGTGTATTTTCCTTGTCCAAGGAATATCTCACATGGTTTCTGCCACACCTCCAATCCCAAGAAATAATTCATCAAGCCAGGATCCTTCATTTCGAACTCTGATTCTAACTACCTCTTGCACCCGACAATGAGTCTCTCTGCCCCTATAAGGAACAAATCATCAAGATACAACACCAATATCAAAGAATCACCATCAACAACCTTGTAGTAAAGGTTGGGATGTACATCAGTCTTGGTGAAGTCCAAAATCATCAAGTATCCATCAATCCTAGAGTACCATTCCTTGGGTGTCTTCTTGAGTCCATACAAGTCCTTCTTTAATTTGCAAACATGAGACTCCTTCCCATGTATCACAAATCCCTGAGGTTTCTCTTTGTACACTTTTTCCTCAATCACACCATTGAGGAATGTGGTATTCACATCTATATGATGTAAGGCTCTAACACATAACTGAAGTAAGAGAAATAATAGTACTGATGGAAGTATGCTTGGAAACTGGAGAAAAAGTCTCCTCATAGTCTACTCCCTCTTTCTAAGAGAAACCTCTCTCCACAAACCTCACTTTGTACTTCTTGATGCTGCCATATACTGCATGCTTGATATTATAGCTCCACTTAGAAGTCATAATTGAATTCCCCTCTGGTATCGGAACTATCTCCCACACATCATTCTTCATGATGGACTGATACTCTTCCATCATGGCATATTTCCAAACTTGTTGGCACGTTTCCTCCTCATAACTAGAAGGTTTAGAATTAATGATGTGACTCATCAATTCCATATAACTTGAGAAAATTTGAGGTCGTTTTCTCTCCCTGAAACTACCATTGGGAGCTACATTCCTCTCTGCATCCTACAAAGTGTCATGAAGCCATGTTGGCTTCTTCCTTTTCATTGCAACATCTCTAGGTAGATCCACTAGATTTATTGGCTCTATTGACTCCTCTTGATAGTCTGAAGGATGAACAACTGGGAAAGAGAGATATGTACCCCTATCCTTCAAATCCTCCTGATCCTCACTATCAATCTCCATATGAGACTCTCTAGACCTCCTGAAGGCTACCTCTTCATGAAAAGTAACATCTCGAATAACCTCGATCTGATGTTGTCCTGGGATGTGGATCTTGTAGGCCTTCAAAGTCTCGTTGTATCCCACAAAAGTACCCTTCTTTTCAGAAGGTTCTAACTTTTTCCTCTTCTCCTTGGGAACATGGATGTATACTAGACAACTAAAGATCCTCAAATGGACAACCTTTGGCATCCCTCCTATGAATGCCTCCTCAGGAATATTTACTCCCAATATATGATGAGGAGTCTTGTTCTGGAATATGATGATGTATTGGATGCCTCTCCCTATAAGGACATGGATAAATCCTAATCATGAATCATGGATTTGGAAACCTCTACAATGGACTTGTTATTCCTCTCTACAACCTCGTTCTATTGTGGGTTGTAAGGAACATTCAAATCTCTCTTGATCCCTGCCTCCTTGCAGAAATCAATGAAGTCCTTGGAAGTGTACTCTCCTCCATTATCTTAGCTCAACATATTGATCTTCTTCCCTATCAGGTTCTCTACCTGATCCCTAAACTCCTGGAATCTAATGAAGACCTCATCCTTGGTTACCATGAAGAAGATCCATGTCTTTCGGGAGAAATAATCAATGAATATAACATAGTACATGAGTCCACCCAAAGATGCAACTGTCATAGGTCCATATACATATGAATGTACTAGATCCAAGATCCCCTTGGACATATTTTCACTGCTCGGAAAAGATCCCTTGGAATTCTTGTCAAGTGCACATCCTCTGCAAATGCCATCATGCTCTACCTGAAACTCTGGAAGTCTCGTGACCATCCTCTTCAATGTTGGTAAATCCCTAGTGTAAATGTGAAAATATCCGATGCCATAGTTCATACAAACTAATGCTGTCATGAACGAATGCACAAGCCGATCATCCCAACAATTTGTATAGACCTCCCTCTCAAAAACCAATCACTATTGCGAAGCCTATAGAATCTATGTTAGTTATCATAGTGTCACCGGTCACAACTTGTAGAGAAACAGAGAGTGACAAAAAGAGTTGGTTGCACTATGTAGTGTAATTGCGACCAAGGGAATGTGGTCACTCTGTGTGCATAGGCTGCTCGTGACCATGACCGTACAACTGCAAAAAATAAAATATTTGAAGCAGATCTATCAGATCTGGCATTGAAATATTTTAACTAACTTCGGAAAAGACTTATACTAGCTCTGGCACTGAAAGATTTTAACTAGCTCTGTTACCATGTTGAATTTTTTGATTTTCAGATCTGATAATTATTGCCCTATGATTTAAATGCTCCTGTTATCATAAAATAATTACACACTGAAAATCTCAATAAGACTTGGCGAAGTTGATGAGAGGTTATTGTAAGTAAATATTATATGAGATGATATATTACAATTGAGGGCCCCGATATACATACTTGGGTGGAATTC
Organism: Picea glauca; assembly: GCA_000966675.3. Taxonomy (NCBI): domain Eukaryota; kingdom Viridiplantae; phylum Streptophyta; class Pinopsida; order Pinales; family Pinaceae; genus Picea; species Picea glauca. Next base: position 639,431 of record JZKD02S0715394.1, on the reverse strand, counting down.
CTTTTCATTAATGGACATGTATTTTCCATTATTTTATTTTCATTAATTAATTAATTATTAATTATTGATTATTATATTTATACATTATATTATAAATATATTATTGATATATCATATTTATGTTGATGATTATTTCCTCACATGCACATCTAATTAATAAATATCACTCCATCCTGGAGTAGGCAATGTGAGAGCATCTCGAGTCTCTATCACTCCTATTCAAATCAACATGAAAAATAGGAGAGAGGTTACGCCCAGGCCATTCACCACTAGCCAAATCAACATGGCCCCATGAGTGAATGTATCATCCTCCCTTGGTCAAATCAGTATGACTGATCTGGGAGAATGTCTTCTTGATGTTGCTAATTGGAGAAACATCAACATCCTGGGCCATTCACCACTAGCCAGATCAACATGGCCCCGTGGGTGAATGTATCATTCTCCCTTGGTCCAATCAGCATGACTAATCTGGGAGAATGTCTACCCGATGATGAAACATGAACAATGAAGGAATAAGAAGAAAGAAGAATTGGTGAAGGAAAAAGTAGGAAGTAGACTCGATGAAGGTTGGTGTAGCTCACACAAATATATTGGTCTCTCTTGCTAAGTTGGTGCTTAGCAGTGGGGATTGGTCTCTCTAGTAGATTGGTGTCTATGCAGATATGTAAGAGTAGATTGGTGCCTACCAATATTTGTACCAGTGGGGATTGTTGTCTCTAGTAGTTTGGTGCCTAAAAATATTTGTAATAGTAAGTTGGTACCTACAAAGAATTATAAAAATAAGTTTTGTGTTTTTCTCTCAAAAGGGTTTCCACCTAAATCTCGTGTTCCATGTTCTGCAGTTAATAGATCTCATATGTGATTGTTTTCTTATGGTTGATGAATGTTTGAAAAACTAAAAAAATGTCTTATAGTGATTCACCCTGCCTCTCAACATAAGTGTGTGCTTAACAATTGGAATCAGAGCCAATTCCTTTGGAAACAGTCTAACCATTTGAAGGTAGATCTCGGGAGAACACATGGAAATGGAAACTGATACTTCGGAAAACAAATACAAAAGGAAAGGAATAATGGATTCAAAAGAAGAACAAAATGTTGAAACACATGTGGAAGTAGATCTTGAAGAAGAACTCATTTGTTCCTTAAGCGAAATAAAGAAGATTAGCAAAAATAATTTGAAACAAAAGGAGAAGTTATCGAAATATAAAGAGGAGGATCATGATGCAAAAGAAAAAATGTTACAAATCCTTCAAGAAACTGAGAAGACTATTATCATCTTAAATATTCAACTAGAATAAGAAAAAAAGATGAAAGAAGTGGCAAGAATCCAACTAGAGGAAAAGGAAGGAAATTTTGAGAAACTAGAAGTTGCAATTGTTTCCTTAAGAAAGGAATTATAGAAGTCAATTGAATAGAACTTGAAGTTTGAAAAGAACAATGAAATCCTAGATGATATCATCAAATTCCAAAGATCACCACTCAATCGTCTTATTTATGATAAGAGTTAGATGACCACCAAAGAATATTCAAAAGCTAGAGGGACAATGAAGAAAGCAAATGAAGAAAAATCTAAAAGCTATGTTAATGTACTAAAAAGCTCCATTAGTGACAAAGACAATAGGAAGAGAGAAAATGGTGTTCTACAGAAAATTGACATTCATCCCAAAGACAACAAGGATAGATTTAGAAAATATTTCCCACCATTATGGTCTCACACAACTCATTACCAAAACTCTTTCCTTGGTTATTGCTTTTCTTGCAATTATTTTGGTCATAAAGCAATAGATTGTAGAGTATATGGAAGAAATAATCATGTATGGAACAAAAACAAAAGTACTTATGGGTTCTCAAATAAAAACTATAATTCATTTTATCCATTATTTGACTACAATGTTGTATGTTATAAGTGCAAAAACTATGGGCACATATCACGTTTTTGTACAAATGGCCTAGTGGAAACTTCTAGACAAAGTAGGGAAGAAGATACCCTTGCCAAACAAAAGAATGAACTCACAAGAGTTTGGAAAAGGAAGTAGGAGAAATAAAAGCATAAGAATGAGGAACCTATGCTTGTGCAAACTTCCCTTCACGTTTGATACCTAGTTATAATTGTACATATGTTTTTTTATAGGCCGGTGAGTCAGGATATTATGGGCCCGAAGTCCTATGTAATTATTAGAATGAAGATCCTATATTTTGAAGGGATAGCGCACCTATTATTGTAAAATGTGATCACTTGGATATTAATAAAAATCACACCACTGTTGTAGACCAACCCGACAAAAGAGTAAGGGGGCTAAACTCCACTAGAAGGGAAAGGGGGCTAAGGGTATAGGAAGAGAGCTAAGTCGCAGGGGCTTAATCCAAGGGAAATATTATTAAATATTTCCTAAAGTCACTTTATGGGATCTACCAATTTATCCTAAGTTCCCAAAGGGAGGGAATGAATCACCAAGTGGGTGCAAAGTGGGATCATATGGTGACAAGTGTCATTTTATGCACATGCAATATATTAGGAAAACTTAGTGTAATTTCCCATCTTGACTATCATTCTTTCTAATGGGGGGGAAAATGATATCTATCATTCTCACAAGGAGGAGAGAGAAGCATGCTTGGTTGTTACCATTCGTACTCTACTACCATCTACCATACGTTCCCTGTCCATGACCATACTGGAGAGATGGTAGCTTCCTGTAACAAGTGTTTTCATGCAAGCTTGAACTGAAGAGGTAGGTTGTAAAGCCCTTGGGTAGTTGAAGAAGCAGTTCATCAGGCCCATGATCATTCTCTCCATGTGGGAGAAGTACTATCGAATAGGTAGGTTGTCAGGCTCATAATAATTCTCTCCAGGTGAGAGAATTGTTGGGAATTGATTTCCCAAAGTGCCGATTGCAGCTACAGGGTTCAGAGACTTTCTGTCTGACCTGTTGTTGAATCCATGGAAGGGAAGTGGGACAACCAAAGGACTGATTAATAGAGAAGGGGAACACTTCTTGGGGTGGGATATGCATGTGGGGAATGAGGGACTGCATCTGGCTAGAGTTGACACTTGAATCTGAACGTTACTATTGTTTAGCAGACTTAGACTAGGATAAAAATCCTTTTTCCCAAGTGGAGTTTATGCCCAACTTGGGGGTGACCTGCTGCTGAGTTATAAGTGGTAGAGTCTAAGGCTGGGAGGAAAGTTGGAAGTTTGCATGCAGTTGGTGGCTATTTATATCAAATAAGTGTCCACCATGTGTTGGTTTAAATTATTGTAAGAATATTTATGCGATCTTGTGTTGGGTACTTACTGTGCAAATGTTCATGTGCTTATATTATGGGTATTTGTTGTGTTAATTATATTCAAAATACATGTTGTTAAAATTGTACAAAAGTTTTGATATGTGATTGTTGTCATGGATTTTTACTGTTGTAATTATCCTTGAATATTTGTTGCTGGGATTGTTCAGATAAGGCACTTATATGTTACACACAATAATAATTGTGGTGGTAACTATGCTTGTGTACATATGTTGTTAGAATTGCCTGGAACTGTACATTTTGTGTATATGCAAAGTCTATGTAATGTGTCATGTGTTTTTCCAAGGATATTGGCTATGGTAATGATACTTAGGCATATATTGCAAGTATTTTATAAATTTCTATTTATATGCAGAGTTTCCATTTAATTCAATGGTTACATAACTAGAAAACTGGGCATAACTTAGCTAGCACTCATTGGAAATGCTCTGGTCTGGGTATGGATAGTTTACAGGGTGTGAATCATTACTCACGTGGCTATGAGAAATACCTTATCTAGTAGAGAAGGATTGTAGACAATCTTGAAGCCTTGGTAAGACTTAGGAATTATCTAAGGAAGACTCGAATTTGGCTAAGTCCTGAAGCACACTGTTAAAACTAGGAAAGTTCATGTCTTTCCCTAGAAAAAATCACAACCGTCAATTTTGACATAGAGAAGTAATCATGGTCATTGGTCAAGGTTCCTCACGTTTGAGGGATTGCTAAGGATCAAGACCATTGTCGACCGTTGGATCCATTGAGATGGGTGTCGAACGATATGAGTCGTTGATTGCAATAGAGACGTTGTAGTAGCCTTGGATATGGTAATATGATGGAAAGGATCTGAGGAGAAATGTTGGTCGTTGATCAGAGTTGGTGTCATAGGATATTGAATGTTGGTTGGAGCACATAGACATCAAATAATTTCGGGGAAAGGATGTTGGAGAAATCTGATGAGTGGAACTACGAGGAGCCAACTCCACCATTGGATCAATTGGAGAATACTTTAGAGTGATCATGACCATTGATCGTGGAGGGGTGATTAGAGCATGACTGCCAGAGTAGCCTTGGATAAGGCACTACGATGGGAAGACTCCGAGGAGTAATATTGACTATCAATCGGAGCCCAGCTAAAAGATAATATTGAGCATAAAACTTGGTGGGTCTCACCTGGACGAGGCCAGGAGAAAGGTGACATCATGCTGATGAGGATAACATCACCCATCCAATGTGTAGAGAAAAAGTGTCAACACATGGAAGGACATGCTAGTGGCTAGTGATGATGTGTATGCCATGTTAGTCCATATGGAGGTTCCATGTGTTAGGTGGCGATTGTGCCACATGGTAAGGTGTTTTTCACTTTGAGATGGTGAGAGGTGACATGGCATGAGTGCCATGTGTCAAGACAAAGTGAAGTTGGGTAGGGCCACATGTCCTGGGTGCCAAATAAGATGCAGATGTCATCTAGGGATAGGCTGGTAGAGTGAAAGTGGGTCCCCTTTACACAAGGAGGTCCTTTGGACCTTGGTTTAGTCGTGGTCATCAGATCTATAGGTAGTATATATGGACTGTTGATCGATCATAGAACCTAGGTGTAATCTAGGTTGTTGATAATGGCGTGTCATCATCGGAGGTGTAAGGTTGATGAACCGGGAGAAGGATAGAACATTGATGACACAATAATAAAAAATACAACGAGATCCCTTGATTTGTCGATTATGTGAGAGGATCTCCATCGTTGATTCCCGTGAGACTTGTTCAAAAGAGGAGTGAGGAGGTTGATGTTGGGCCCTTCATTTTCGGACTTGAAGCTGTGCAAGAAGGATTATAGTCCCAGTTTTGGTTTAACACAAGTTGCGCAAGCTACAAAAGAAGTTGTACAACAAAGCAAGGAAAAGTAACAAAAATCGGTTGCGGAAAAGGAAAACGCAACGCCAACAAGGCAAAAGTAGTTGCAACAGAACAAGAAACCATGTGAGTCCAAATCAAAAATACCTTACTCAGCTTATATATATGATATGTATACGATTGTAAATGGGTTCGAGTTGTTCTCAGGTTGTTAGTGTTGTTGTTGTTCTTATTCTTGTTGTTAACTATTGTTGATAGGTTGGGTTTTAATTGAGAAAAGGTTCTGTAAATGTAATCTGTATACAGTTTCGGGTAAATAGAGCTCTGTGAAATGGGTCCAGAGCCAGAGGTCTATAACAAAGCATTACTTTGTATCTCTGAGGTTGTATCTGATAAGATCTGATGATAATATATAAAGAAGGATCCAAAATTTTGAAATATGTTGCATCATTCTGTGTTCATGCTTGTGCATTGTATCTTTATAGTACTTCTTTATTCTTCATAAGTTCCATATGATGTTTTTGTGTATGAATTCTTTTCACAACCTAAGTAGCTTCAGTTCCTGCGTGTATGAGCTCATATCTATTATGTAGTTAGTTTGTCTTGTGCAAGATCATGGTAAATCTTGAAGGTTCTGGGAACCCACCTAAGTATTCTCCTTACCCTTCCATATCCTTTTGTCTTGGTTGCACTTTGGGTGAAACTTCTTCTCTTCGGAGGATATGAAAATGCCAGCGCTCTAGACTACATGGTACCTTTTGTTGGTAATCTGAGGAGGACCCTGGTCTGATCAATTCCATGCCAACAAAACGGTTTTCTTGCCGAGACTTGCATTAAAAGGGAACCTGTAGGGAGGATTCTTCCACAGATTCATAGATCTAATATTCACCAATGGTGGGAAAGAAATTGCAATGCCTTCATATGGAAAAGAGCGGAGCTGAGAGGAAAATATGTGAAAGATACTTGGGAGGCAGTCTTTTACTCAAAAATATTGAGCGACCAGTACGAGATATTCTGGGTTAAGTTCTTGGAATAAATTTTCCATTGGATAGATAGGCACCAAGATGCTACAGAGTTCCAAAAACGATTCAAGAGGACCTGTACTTGGGATACAAAAAATATTGTAGCACTTCATCGGCTAGATCGTCCAGTCACGCAAGCAATTGATTTCTGGGTCAATACCACATTAGAAGGATACATTATTGACTTTGAAGCTAAGAATCACTAATATTTTTCACGAGCAGAAGTAGATTTCAAGAAAGATGCAAGGGGAAGACTATTGAGAGAAATCCCCCTTGTGGATTAAGGTTTTCTTGATGGAAGAGGGGATGCTGACTATGTCCCTGACTGAGATGGCAGCGTAAACACCCTCGCTTGGGGTAGGGAGAGTTTGGGGTGGACTCACAGCCTAAGAGAGGGGAGAGGGTTCTTTGAAAAATGGGGGAAACAACAAGAAATGGACTCAAGAAACAAGCGAGCCTTGAAAAGAGCTGCCATAGTTGAGAAGTGGTGGCACGATAAGATAAAGAAAGAAACAAAATAGTCCGAGAAGTTACAGAAAGAAGTCAGACTAGGAGAAGTAGAGGAAGGACAGATGGAAGAGTTGTGAAAGATGAGAAGACAGGAAACACTGACCAGTCAAAGACTAAGTGAGAGAGAAGCGCAGAGAGAAAGAAGTCCCCATGAGGGTGGACAAGAAGGAGAAGGTGTATAAGCAAGGGAGAAGGAATCTGACATGGATCTTGAAGAGGAATGAGAAGATTCAGCCTCGACGCCAGGAAATATCGGGAATCCAGCTGAAGAAACTACTCCAGATGGAAAGAACGAGACCCCCCAGATCAAAGAAACCCACCCCGAAGCCACTAGCACCAACCCTGAATCACCCATACCCCAAGTGTCTTCTATAGAAGTGGTAAATTCAATACTACCTTCTTATGCTAATTTTGTTCCAGTATAGCTAGTTAGTTAGTCACAACCATGAAGTGCGAGAATAGGGAGAATATTCGGATCCCCTGGTAGGTCGCAACCAGGACCGTTAGGTTTTATTTTGATAGGAGCAACAAGATAAACAATGTCTAATCACGCGGGAGGTTCGATTGCTCTATACCCAGAATTCTGGGGTAAAGGAGACGAAGATGTTGAGCAAAATTGGTTCTTGTGTGAAGCAATATGGAGGTCTAGAGGGACTCTAGATGCAAATAAGTTGGTTGAGTTTCAGACTACCTTGAGAGGTCATGCTCTCAAATGTTACATGAAGGTTATTAAGCCAGGAGTGTCGGGAATGCAAGGTCAATTGTTCACACTTGACTAGGTACAGACAAGGCTCATAGCAGAGTTTAAGCTACCTTAGTCAAAACAACAAGCTCTGTCTGAGTTGCGCGGGATTCAACAAAGGGAAGATGAATCAGCCTGGGAATATAACTAGAAGTTTAAATATGCTATAGGAAGGTTAGCATATCCAATTCATGAGGAACATCAAAGAGAATGGTATATGCAGGGATTGCTACCTTTGACATAGATTTCATTAACGCAACAACAAATAGCCACTTTGACAGATGCCTTGGAACAATCAATGAAGATTGAAGCCATGGTAGGATATTTGGGGAGCCTGAAAGTGACTAGACCCCAAACAAATGCAAATTTTGTGCAACTACAAGGGAAAATATCAGTGCTTACATAAAAGATTCAAGAATTGATGGTACCTAGATTAGGATGACTGCAGGTCTGGTGTACTAGATGTTACACAAAAGGACATCTAGTGAACGAATGTCCATGAATGAGGGGAATGGGACCTCCTCAGAATCCGATGGGACCCTCACTAGGACCCATGGGAGGAGTTGCGCAAGTATCTATGAATTTACCATTCCATAACCCCACCCCATATCATGCTTTTCTAGGTAACCAGGCAACACCAACATTTGAGTATTGTGAGATTTGCCGAGTCCATGGGCATGGTTCGAGATAATGTCGCATTATTCAAAAGTATTCAACAATACCAAATACTGTACATGATGAGTTTTGTGCATCTACCACACATACTACTAATCAATGTAGAGTGTTGGATGCACTTGCAGACAAGTTAGATCGAGCAACATTCATGGTGAATGAAATCCCTAAAGGATCAGGAAGAGGTCAAGGAGGTGGAGCCGTAGGAGACTTCAAAGGAGGAAGAACCAGGGGAAGAGGACCAAGCAGGTGCTACAAATGTGATGAGCAAGGCCATATGGATAGAGATTGTCCTCATCCGAGGCGACCATGGTTCTCTCACTGCAGAAACAATGGGCAGACAATTGGAGATTGCCAAGAACTAATTGAAAAATGGGAAGATCGGGTACATCAATGAGGAACCAACCTCATCAGTTCATAAATCAAGAGAGTTATTAGAGGACAAATTCTCAACCTTAATATCGCCACTCGAGGAGGGGTAAATACTGGAGTTGATGCTGATAATTTACCTCAGATCCAGAAAGAAACAATTAAGGAAGATAAGAATGATCCTCTGAAACAAAAGTTGTTCTTTAAAAATGCCATAGAAGTATTTCGGAATATCCCTATCCCTAAGATGAAAGAGAAACCCCCTTAGCCTATTGTTTACCCTAAGATTGCACAAGTCCTTGCTTCACCCCCTATGCCTAGAAACCCTGTAGTCACACTGAGACAATCTGAGCAACAACAAAATGTAGTTGACCTTTGGTTTAAGTTATTTTCTGATATCCTTGGGGATGACCAGTTAACAGAAAAGTTGTGCAATGTGATATACCTAGTTCTATGGAATGAAGAACCCACATAAGAAAGAATAAGGACCAATCTTCTTGAGAAGAGTACTCAGAGAGTGTAGAGAAGGAAAGTACGAACTGGAAAATATTTTAGACTAGTAGCCCAACTAGATGAGTTTGAGATTAAGGATGTTATGCTAGATCTAGGATATGACATTAACATACTACCTAAAAAGACCTGGGAAGACTTAGGAAAACCCCAGTTGACATATTCCCCAATCCAACTAAGAATGGCCAACCAATATTGTATTTTCCCAATAGGAAGACTAGAGAATGTGGAAATAGATTTTGCGGAAGTGAAGACTATAGCTGATTTTGAGGTGATTGAAATCATGGGGGATAAGGAACCTTATCCTTCACTACTTGGTATTGATTGGGCCTATGACAAATATGAAGTGATCGACCTAAAGAAAGACACTATGACATTTGAGGCAGATGGAATAAAAGTGGTTCAACCCTTGGATCCATATGTAGGCCCTTGATATATGGAGCCAACAGACAACAAAATGGAGGGAGAAGACTTGGATCAGTTGTACATTGTAACAACAGGAACAAGAGAAGATTACATAAATCCTACTGCTGATGGATCAGTAAGTTCAAGGAGTATACAATCAGTGGACAAAGATTCATAACTAGCATTTGAAATTTGGAAGCAAGGCTCATACAAAATATTCTCAAGAAGATGCGCAACTGTCAAGGAAACTAGATGGGTTGGAACTGAGGTCAGAGAACACCCAACATATGATGGTACCTCAGGACTTGACATTTTTCTACTCAGCATGGAAGAAAAGGTAGGGAAGGATCAAAGGATCTCAGTACTAGATTTATCCCTCCAGAACACCCCTGCTAGATGGTGGGCCAATCACAAAGACTTACTCGAAAATTGGGACGATGTGAAGCAAGTTATCAAATATAGACTTAAAAATAAGGAGCAACTAGAATCAGAGATGCAGATGGATTTCCAAGTTGCGCAACTGTTCAACGAAGAGTCTGATCCTAAGGCACATATTAAACAATGCGTGACACAGTGGCAAGTTGCAGAAATACCATATCGCTTCTGGGTTTAAGTATTTCCCCACTCACGTGGTCGAATTGGGAAAGCTTGGTTCATGCATGAAGAAACCAGAAGACAAACCAATGACTGGCAAATGTTGGCAGATCACTTTTGCAAGGACTTCTTGTTTACAAGGAAGTACCTTGAGCTTGAAGTAGTCCTGCAAAGAATTAAAGAATTTCTTTTTACAGACAATAGTAAACAGAAATCAAACCTAGTGATATGTGCAAAGCATAATCGAGAACTTCAAACTAATATTCACCAAACCTTAAACAAGAAGCCTATAGAATGCTATAAGATTGAGAAGGATTTGGAAATCCCAGATGATTTAGAAGAATTGAGAAACCTAGCCATTAAAGAGACATAAGGGAGAAGAGAAATCCAGAACATCATACCTAGTCAGACTGATGGTTCTTATAATCACCCATTGAAGTTGCGCAAAGTAAATATAGGGACCACAGAGAAACCTAAGATAACTATGCTAGGAGATTACTGGGATGAGCAAATGATTTAAGAAATACAGAGTTTGTTGCAAGAATATGAGGATTTGTTCCCAAAGAAATTTTTCAGAGTTAAAAGGGATTAAAGGAGTTATGGGAGAGATGAAAATTGAATTAAAACTAGGATCGAAGCCTATGAGGCATAGACCATACTGCCTTAACCCTAGAGTGAAAGAGAAGTTTAAGAGGGAAATAGACAAGATGCTAGAAGCCAGACTTATTTTTGCAGTAGAAGAAGCAGAATGGGTCAGCCCAATAGTCATCCAGAGAAAGAAAGGTACATAGGATATTAGGGTCTGTGTAGACTACAAAAGCCTTAACTCTGCTTTCATGCATGACCCTTTTCCAACACCTTTTACTGATGAGGTGCTAGAACAAGTTGCGGGGAAAGAATCTTACTCATTTACAGATGAATTTTTGGGGTATCACCAAGTAAGGATTGCTGAAGAGGACAAAAAGAAGACCACATTCATACCATAATGGGGGTCATTTTCACATAATGTGATGCCATTCGGCCTAAATAACACCCCTGCAGTTTTCTATAGGGACCACAGAGTAACCTAAGATAACTATGGTGGGAGATTACTGGGATGAGCAAACGATTCAAGAAATACAGAGTTTGTTGCAGGAATATGAGGATTTGTTCCCAAAGACATTTTCAGAGTTAAAAGGGATTAAAAGAGTTATGGGAGAGATGAAAATTGAATTAAAACCAGGATCGAAGCCTATGAGGCATAGACCATACTGCCTTAACCCTAGAGTGAAAGAGAAGGTTAAGAGAGAAATAGACAAGATGCTAGAAGCCAGACTTATTTTTGTAGTAGAAGAAGCAGAATGGGTCAACCCAATAGTCATCCAGAGAAAGAAAGGTACATAGGATATTAGGGTCTATGTAGAGTACAAAAGCCTTAACTCTACTTGCGTGCATGACCCTTTTCCAACACCTTTTATTGATGAGGTGCTAGAACAAGTTGCGGGGAAAGAATCTTACTCATTTACAGATGAATTTTTGGGGTATCACCAAGTAAGGATTGCTGAAGAGGACAAAAAGAAGACCACATTCATAACATAATAGGGGTCATTTTCACACAATGTGATGCCATTTGGCCTAAATAACACCCCTGCAGTTTTCTGTAGGAATGTAATATGTTGGGTTAGTTATGTCCTATCTGAGTTCGTATTGAGTGACCCAGGGTTCATGTCTGTTCGGGTTTCCAACAAAGCCTCTAAAACTATCAGCCCTCCTAGTAAACCATAAGGCAACACAACACACAGGGTGCATTGCGTTGTCTCACCCAAGATAGTATTAATGGGTGGTTGCAAGACTCATGTGTTTGCATCCTAGGATTGAGTGAGTGATCTGATAACTGTGTAATGGGGGTGCTACTGTAACTTCTTAATGAAATGCACTGTTATTACGATTTATGCAGGAAATATAATGATTCATTCATTTAGCTTAGAAATAGTTACTGAAAGACAATAAGGACACACATGTATTCAATCACATAACACAGATATTACCGTGGTTCACCCCCCCTTGGGATACGTCCACAAATATTTGGCTCTCAACTCTTTTATTATCATCGTTCAGTCACTACAACACCACGCGCTTACAACTCTTCTCAGTTGGGTAAGTTCTATATGAGGTGGACTAGAACGCACCGAGCTCCTCAGCCTATAATCTAACCCTCAAGATCTACCCTCCTCTGTCGTCTCTAGCTCAATAGCTTACAAAAGTAGGCCACACAACAAAATGTTACATCTCAACTTGCTACAACAATCCTCTCTATGAAATACGACTCCTCTCTCATAATAATCATCCTCCTATGATACCTACATATCTATTTATACGTTTCTGGCTCTTTAGCCATTACAATACATTACCAAAATCCTAACCCTAGTGTCGTTAGGTCTTCCCTTCATGCGCGTGTGATGGTATCCCTTCTAGCTATCACTTTCCTCGTGCATGCCTTCTAAAATCGCCTTTCTTTCCGCTTTGGTCTTCTTCCAACAGGCCCCCAACACTGACTGTTGTTGGGAAAAATACCCTACGGACTAGCAAACTAGGGTCAGACTTGAATGCAGATTTTGACCGTAAAGAAATTACTTTTTAACCTACAACCCAAAACTTAAACCCCTCTTTCGCAGTACACGCATGGAAAAGGACTATTAACCTTGTTACCGGCGTTTGATGTAGATCCTCCATTGCGCTTTGACCACTTGCTTGCACTGCTCCTTCCACAGATGACCTGCAATCAAGACAAATAACAACTATGCATGCATGCTACTTATCTACTCAAGAGTTAGAAATCAAGCATAAATTAACCAAACCATAGATAATTCATGCATTGGGACGGGAAAAGTATTCTTTTATTACTTGAAAATGAATCAACTTACAATCAAAGCTGAGACCGGCCACTGCTCCTTGAACCTAATCCTGGGCTCCTCTTCTTCTGTCCTCCAACTGCTTTGCATTAAATCTCCTTTGGCATGAGGAAAGGATAAAGGGTTGAGACAATGGATTATGTAAATGGGCAGAGTTTTTTCGCTATATTTTTTCCTCCTCCAAATGGTACCCCTACCCCTTCTTTTATAGGCTAGAAGGAGCTAGGGTTTTGGACAAACCCTCGTCCATGCATGGCTGGGAGTTTCAGTTAACTGAGCCATAGCTTTTTGTTCCATCGGCAACTTTCCTTTTTTCATGCTTTGTTAGGTACATGCAGGTTGTAGTGGGTCAGCCAACATGCACATGCGTGCAGTAATGGGTTAGGGTACGTGGGCCTTGACACAAGAGGATTTTCAAAGAGTTGTTCAATAGAGTTTTGGAAAAGAAGGGATATGAGTTGGCCTGATGCCAGGTAAGCATGTGTGGTACGATTTAGGGTTATAACAGATGCCCCCTAATGTGTGAGGTCAGAAGAGCATCTGATGGCCGAAATACATTACCAATCTTTATTGATGTGCCGAACGATTGAGCCCAAGGATCAGGAACCAGGAGGTGTCATCTGCAAAATAACAAATGTCTCAACGAGGTGGGCATACCCATGCTCAGGATAAAATAGAACCATGGCTACCAATCAAAAACACTGTAGATCCATGTCAAATAACTATAAAGAGTAGCCACAAATCATACACAGCGGAGCTACATCTCGAAATCAGAAAGATATACATATAGAGTACCCATATTCCAGAAGTTGATTTGGCCTAATGGTTGTACTTCAGAGCTCGAGCAACAACTTCAAAATCTTCTAAAACTCAGGTAGGAGTGTAATATGAGTGTACGACTGCACTACCCAGAGGCCTTTGACGGCTCGTCGGTTATGGACTTGATAATCTTGATGATCGGACTGAAGGCTTAAGTGATTTCGAACAAAGACTTGATTGGACGTTCAGGATGGCTGGGTATGCTGACAAGAGACATATTGCAGAGGGGTTGACTCAGGCTTAGTGACAAAATTCCCTTGGATAATACCACAACAAGTGATAAGACTCAAGAAGCATATATGTTAATCATAAGTCTATGAAGCAGGAGGCAATGCAAACTCTCCATATGTTTGGAAGAGTAACCAAATGGTGGAGGACACAACTCTATATAGCGAGAAAAGATTCCTAAGGTCGTACTACATCCCATAGTCTGATGATCAAATGGACAGATGTGCTTTATCCAAGGGCGACTCATTATGCTGCCAATAAAGAAAATATTTTTCCCATCCTCTTTTTGGGGTATATTTGATTTTTTTTTTCTTTTTGATAATTTTTGAAAAAGAATAAAGGAATATTACGTTACGATGGAGGAACGAATACTGCAAACATACAAGCTCGAGGCATAAGGACAAGACTGATGTTCTGGTAAAATGATACTCGGGAAAAATCCTCCGGCGACCAAAGGTGTTAAGATGCAAAAGAAAACTATCACAAGGCTGGTGGATAAGGTATGCAAATGTGGTTGATAGAACACACAATGGTAACGTCCTTCGATGTAAGTTTAACGAGCCCAGAGAAGGTAATCTCGGTGGTTTTTCATATTTAGAGAGTC